>CAUHTR010007956.1:0-106395 GCA_959609185.1 Schmidtea polychroa
GGCTTTTTTGTTTTTGAAAAATAATGTAGCAAATATTTATAGAAATAAGAATAAAGGACAACTAAAGTTAGGAAAAGTGTCAACACTAGATCAATCGATAAAAAACCTCGATTTTTTATTCTTCCCTTAGATATTACTTACTAAAAATTTAAATTAATAAGTAATATATATTAATTAATTTTTAACTTATACTATATACATGATTTTGACACTGAATTAAGCAGCATATTGTTGGGCTGAGTCGAAAGCATAATCGTCAAAATCTAGGACAGATAAGACGCAAACAAATAAAATAAGACCACAAATTGCTAAAAATAAATAAATTAAGAGACAAAAGAAACAATAACGTAAAGTATTAAGATTAAAACAAAAATAAAAAATGAGAAAATTAAAAATAAGGTAATAAGATAGGGAATAAAATGACGAAAAATGCAACGAATAATGAGAAATTTAAGAAACAAATAAAAAATATATAAAAATAAAGAAAAATAAAGAAAAACAACCAAAGACATAAGAAAAACAAATTAACTTAATAATTAAAGCGGTACTCAATTTTGATTGGTCCGCATAAACAAAAAATTCCTATATAAGCAAGTACTAAATTCAATATAGTTAATGTTTAACAAACACCATTACAGGTAAGATCACAATTTAAAACCAATAATGTTTAACAAACACCATTACAGGTCAATCAACACTCAACCAGTTCAGACGATTATCGACGTACATCAGGAACAATTTGATTTTCAATACGATTATAGAACTTAGCTTTCGACTCAGCCTTTCAAGATCCCCGATCGATACCGAATAAAGTAAGGAGGTATAATGTTTTATTATGAATTTGAATAAATGGTTTCTATGAATGTTAATAAATCATAATGTTTACTATCATAACTTTAATAGATCGTAAATGTTCTCTCCATTTGATCTCATATGCTAATAACGAAATATCTAGAGTAATGAAATTTAAAACTTTTTATGATAACTAACTATGCATAATGTATTCGATCCTTTATGAAACTGATATGAAAATTATGATTTGAGTAACGTGGAGTTGAGGAGGCCTGTACCATGGTGTGAGGAGCCTTCGGGAGCTCAGCCGGTGGGTGCAGATCTCTTCAATCACGCAGCTGACGTGGGCCGGAAAGTGGGGGCTTCCTCACGGGTCCGTCGCTGAAGGGATTTAAAATGTTGTAGGAATTAGTCGATAGTGAAGTAGAATACATTCCAGATTGAAAAATGAGAGCAATCCTAACGGACAATGACTGAGGTGGCTGCAAACTCTTCCAATTATGAGAATCTCGTTTTCTTAGGTACTATACTTTGAAATTTTCGTCTAACATCATGAATTAGTCTAGATCGACTATTCGCTTCCACGATACTCTATCATCCTGCGATAAATCGCTTTTCGTCAAAATCTACGTCAATTTTCATCTTAAATAATAGAACCCCAAAGCTGATACATTCACTCTGATGTTATGCAGTAGTATAGGAAGTATATATGGAAAATTACTGCACGCCCTTATGTAATAAAAGGATATTTCGAGGAGTACGTTATTATCTTTATCAAAAGCGCCTTAACTTTTTCGGAAATCCCCAATAGCCGTAATCTGAAGTCCGTTCAGTAAAAGACCCTCTGGCCTCATAACACAGTAAACATACAAGGAGAATTTACAAAAAGTATTTAATTAAAAAGATAAAATTTCGCAAAAAATTCTTTATTTTCATTAAAAAATTATAATTCTGAGTTACCAGTAGTAGGAGCATAATAATCATTATGGGAATTTACCCTTGATAGATGTCGACAAGATGAGGAAGGGCTTGAGCGAGTTGAAAAAATCTCCACCGGACAGGATATTCTGATGTGAAGCGAGAGAGGTAGTATAATAAAAGAATTTCCAAATTTTCGTGTTTGCTGAGAACCAAACAGTAGATTCATATCGGAGCTGAATGATTAAATTCCAAAAATCGATGTAATCCAAGTTCTGTAGCATAGATAGAATATGAACGTGCCCAGTGAGAAGGTATAGTCTGTCTGTAAGTATGCAGTGAATGAGATTGAGTAATCACCTGCAGGTAGAATCACATATACAATAGCGAGCAATTACATATGGCTTAGTCGATGCGATACTCATGCTGTCGGTACGGTAGTAGTGAATTCACAATTTAATCGTCGATAATGAGAAAGTCGAATCCCATTGCACACACATGGTGAACACCAACTTTTCTGAGAGATCTGAACACTAGGCCAGTTAACGAGGAGGCATGCAACAGATAGTTTGCATCATACGTGTCATGCAACTAGAATAGAAATTAGACCAGTCTAACTTATCGGCAGTGTGATTGACCAAACAGAGCAAAGTCCATTTGACTTTAAAGTTTTTGTAATCGCGAACATTTATAATTAACTCAAATTAGAATATTATAATCACGAATAAACTCAAATCTTTTCATTAATTTATTATTCCGATGTATTGCACCTGTCTGCATTGTCCTGCTGGCGGTAAAGTCGAATCTGGTTACGCTCGGGTATTGACAAGTTTTCTTAATCCGCAATAAAATTATCATGTTGGGCAAAAGGGGGGGGAGAGAATTTATTTGTTAACACGTAAACATATAATTACTTTACGGATGTAATATCGATCAACAGGAAGTTTCGCTAACCGCCATTCCGTTTCTTCTTGTCGATCATTTAAACCCACGAATATAATGTAGGGAATTTATGGGCCTCAATAAATAATTACGCTGCTCTGATGGATTAGTAGAGCTAGCCAATTTTCGTCGTCTCTCTATTATTCTTTCTTCATTATAGCTATCAAAAGATGTTGCCAAGCACGAAATCGCCCATCAAACCCTGCTTCTCCTGCTCGGATAAAAATACCATAATCAGAGATTTACAAGCCCAGATCGGTCGATACAAGAAGGCGATCGACCATCTGGAAGGTACATGGTTCAGCCCAGTACAGATGAAGGAAGTGCAAAAGAAATTGTACCGGAGCGAGCACTGTCGCGACGCCTTAATAAGCGAGAGTAGGGCTCAGCGCAGTCTTATCAAGGAGCAGTCTGAGGCTCTGCACAAAGTCTACGTGCAGGCAGCGACAACTCGACAGATCGTTAGGATACCCATCAAGGAAGCGGACAACGTTTTTCCCGACCATCATGATCTTTCTTTCAATGCGTCAGCTGCAGCTAAAAAGTCCTGCCGGGAGTGCGTAGAAGCCGATCTTTCTCCCAGGCCAACGGTAGTGCCTCCCATTGGAGCCCAGAGAGGGTTATCATCGACCGCGTCTTCCTCTGTCATACTATCTAATACACCAATTGCTCCAAAGCCCAAGCGTCGACAGCTGTCCAGAGCTGAGCGGAAAAAACGTCAGCGCGAACGGGCGTTCGCCAAACCAAATGGACCATCTACCGGACTTCCAAGTACCTCGAACGATCCCCCTGTAACGGTCGATTTAACCGTAGGGATCCCAGGTCGCATCATCTCCGCCGCGGGCATAACCTGGGAGGAGAATGCCTCCGAATTTTTCGATCTGGAGCAGTTGTTAGCCGACGCAGAATGGGAAATGTAAGGATCGCAATCCGATGTGACCATCTCGAGGATATTTAGTATATGGAACGATTCCGACTTATCTGTGTTCTTAAACCGTTTTCCCTTGATTTATATTAGTCCTGTAGTTTAGCTGTATCGAGTATTATAATAGTTGAATAAAACAATTTTGTCATTTCTTATTGCTGTTTTGTTTAATTGGCCATTATAAAGGTCCAGAGTAGTTAATTTAGTTAATAGCGTAAATTTTGTTCGAGAAGCATTAGACGATTTGTATATAATTCGGTGTCAGGGTAAAGAAAGAAACGGTGAGACGATTAGACGTAAGTCCTCCCATCGGCAGTCAGAAGGGGAAGTCGAGACCTCAGCAAGGAGTAGTCCTAAGGCAGGGGCTCACCTGCTTGCTGGAGTCTCGCCGGCATAGCACATTTCCAACGTGAAGCAATTCGCGGGTGCTATGTTGGAGGATAAGTTGTGCAGGGTCCTGTTTCGGATTGACATGAGTATGCGGAATGTAAGCGTATGGACACTCATCCCCTGGTCAAGTTAGGTAGGGTCAATTCGAGCACTACCCTAGCAATATTTCAAGTTGACTGGTGTCTCAAATAATCGGGATTGTCACCAGGTTTAAGCTCCGTGTCCCAGTGTCCCGACCTATATATTGAAAATTATTATTTTTTGAAAAAAATAAAAAATATTGATTGATAGTCCTGCAAAAATGTGAATATTAAATTGTAAAAAGATCAGTGATTAAAAAGATAAAGAGATTTTCTCCTGCAAAATGAAATGTTTTCAATGTATAATCTAATGCAAACATCAATAGTGCTTACATCAATTTTATGGCACAAAGATGATTTTAGTTCTGGTTCAGGGGTTTCAATTCCGTATGGTATTCAGTTTTTGGGCATAAGCGGATATTTTACCCTATTTTATAAATTTGTTTTCATTATGTTTAGGTAGATATGAGCCCACGGGTCACCATCAGTTACCGCGCACTGGTTGGCAACACAGACCCCTTCCCCCTCGCCTTCAAGGTCAAGTCGTAATTATTGACTAAAAATTATTTTTATTGATTCAAAAGTGCATTTATTGGTTTTTAAGTGCAATTTTATTTAAAAAGAAATTCAAGTATTTATTAAAACGTGCAAATATTGATTTTAAAATCAAAATTTGACTTTTTAATGAATTTTTTTATTATAAATGTTATTATAATGTCACTTAGATGAGGTAATAATAATAATTTTGTTGGGGTTCGATGTAATAGGCACAAAATGAAGTGAAAATTAATAAAAGCATTAAATTCACAATAATAATTGAAGTACAAAAGTATTAATTAAAAATCAAAAGAAATTAAAAATAAATACTTTCCGAGAGAAACTAATATGGGCGAATGTCATACAATGAGACGAGTTCAAATATTATAAAATCAATGGGGGCAGGGTCTCCAGAATGAAATATTTACAAAAAACTAAAATTAATTATCTAATGGAAAACACGAGCAGAATAACAAAATTATTTAATTAAGTCACGCAAATTTGAGGAATGGGGAAAACCCGAGAGAAAAGACTAAATTAAATTCGGGTAAGTTTATAAAAATAAATGAATTTTTTGTAAACCTAAAAGCTCCAAATTGAAAACAAATTAGGTAAATATGAAGAAGTCTAGCTTGAAAATGCTAAAAATGACAAAATCAATTTGATTGAGAAAGAATTTAATTATATGATAAGTATAAAAATTGCAGCCAAGTCAACATAATTGCCAATTGGTCAAAGAAAGAAGCTTGGTAATTGGAAACGATTTTAAATTTAGTAATAACCAAATCGAGTTGAGTCTTAGCGTAACTGACATGGACATCTCCCATTGGAAGACACATTCCTATACCAGACTAAAAGTGTTATTGACAATTGTGTAGAATAAAGTGTTACGTAAAGTGGTGCAAAGTGAAATTTTTGTATTAAAGTGTGTGGCTAATAAAATTACTTGTGGTAATTTCGAATAAATATTATTGTGTTGAATTGTTCGATTTAAAAGGACATGAAGAAGTCAGACTTACATAATTACATAATAATTTAATTTGATATTTTAATCAAATTACAATGGAAAACTAGTTTCGAGCATATTTGGTTCTCATTGGTGCCATGTCAGACTTCAAATTCTCCACAAAAATTTGGTGACAAGGATGATATGGGGATAAGCCTAGTTTGTGTTATCTAAAATGAATTTATAAATTTGATAAAAGCAGTACAACTGTTATCTACCGGTGGGGCCTTATTATGGATTTATTCGATTCTGGATCTGATTGCAAAGTGATGGAGTTTGATCCAAGGTTGAATCAAGTTTCTTGCATGTTACTATTGAGAGCTAAATAAGTTTTAAAATAGTATTCATCCGAAAAGGAAAACCATTTGATCTCAATAATGTATTATACACTTCAGACAAAATGACAATACTAACTAGATTGTTTTCCCTTTAATAGGATGTGTTCTTATCAATAATTTCTCATTGTGAAATTCCACATTAATGCAATTTTCTAAAGCAAACTAAATTATTATTTTAATGATAGGTCGCTTTTTATTGATTTTCGCCATATCTAATTGGGGTTCATTAGTCTTTCTTCACTTGGCAGGCTGTAAACATACAAGCTTATTTATGGTTTTAATTAGCTGTTGGGCAGTTGGTCGGGTCTACGAGAGATTTCCAAGTAATAGGGGATGATAGTCCTCAACGCAAAGTTATCATACTACATTCATGACGGACCCTTAACCAAATGCCCACACGATTACATTCCTAACATGACACCCATGATTCGCATCATGTTGGTGCTGTGCCATGCCGGCGAGCTACGATGAAGCAGGTGAGCCCCTGCCTTAGGACTACTCCTTCATCCCAACTCGACTGAACCATTTTCCGACTGCCGCTAGAAGGACTTACGTCATTTTCTATCGCTCACGGTATTTGTGTTGCTCATATCATTTCCATCATCGATTATCCCGCTATCATCGCAACTTTTTATCTACGACGGACTTCTGACAATCATACAACACAAAAGTTCATGATACTCTAGTTACAAATTACCACAGAAAGTTTATTTTTACCCCCTGTTCTCATGTCATTACTAACAGCTACCAACGGTTTTTATACAGAAAGGTCTCAACATCAACGAGGTCATTCAAACTTATCATTCAACAACAAGTAATGTATTTAGTATTTACAGCATTATATTGATCACTTATTACAAAGTGTTCGGCGACGTTCCTGCAAAGATCTCGTCGAGGTCAAAGAAATCCCGGGCATCTTCATCCCAAGAGGCCTTCGTAGGAGGTATTACTCGAAACGCAGGTGGTGCCGGGCCGGCTGCTTAGCTGCGGCGATCAAGTTCGTCTCTCTTTCGGCTTGGAGAGCTGTTCGTTTCTTAGTTTGCTCGGCACGAAACGGTTGCCGGCGCTTGGTAGTCTTTACCGCCTCCGGAAGAGTGACCGGGGACAATGTCTTGGTTACTTGCGGAGCCGCTTGGCTGATACCGGTAAAAACGACGTCGGAGGAGGTTGTTGGCCGCGGGGCGTCAGAACGACTAACATTTGTCGGATTTTTGGATTTTGCCAAACCTATCAGCTGATAATGGTGATGCGGGAAGACATTATCTTCCTCTGCGATGTGGATGTCGACGATTTTCTTCGTGATAGACGCCTGCACGTAGACTTTGTGCAGCGCCTCTGACTGTTCCTTAATCAGAGCTCACAACGCGCCGCTCTCTTCGGTCAGTTCGTCTCGGCATCGTTCTGCGCGAGTCAATTCCAGTCTTATCTCCTTCATTTGAGCGGGGGAGAAATAGGTCCCCTTTAGATGATCGGATTTTTTCTTTAAAAGACCGTTCTGTGTCTGGAGTGTTTTGATCAAGAGGTTTTTATCGGTGCAGGAGAAGCATGGCCGCAGGCTGGTTATTGTTGTTGGGGTTTTTGACATATCTAAATGATTCAAACGTAGGTATTAAAATCATGCTTGCTACTAATAGTCATCACAACAATCATCATCCCCAATCACACTTCGTGGTATAACGGTAGATTTTAAAATAAAATAAAGAAAAACAATCACCCTCGCTTTCCACACATGCATCGGAGAAGTCTCGGAGTTTTGACAGTTCTAGCCCGTGGCTTACTCAATTTTGCCTCATTAATTTATTTATACATTTGATTTTCCTCCTACTAACTGGTGCAGTAAACTTTCGCAGAAAACGATGGGTTTTAGGTTAAACCAAACCAAAATGTATAAAATCAATCCTTGTGATCTAATTTCCTCTGGCGCAATACCTATAGTCTTTAACTACACGAGAACAAGCTTCCATAATGAAAAAAATTAATCCGGATCAGTGATGAAGGAGTTGGTTTTTAACAGAAAGAGCAGCAAATCAGATCATTTGACATTATAGGTGGCTTGTAATATAAGAATGTAGAACAATTGAAGTTTGAAGAAAAATCAAGTTTTCATCTATACCCAGGCTACACCACTCCCTTATACAAACGCTACACCCAATTTGGCATTCTATAGAAATCCTAATCAAAGTTTGCAATCTCATTCCCAGTACAAAGATGAGGAAGACGTCTGAACCCCGCCAATCTAATTCAAGCATACTAATGTCGTCAGGGGGTCTTTATTGTGTATTCAATAGTTGATAAATGTGATGACGAGAAGAATTAAGTTGGAAACCCGTACTGATAACCGCAACATCCCTTTACGAACTTAAGATCAGTAATAGAGAATAATCAATTTAAAATAAGAATGAAAACCTTTATATTAAATTCACCATTCGAAACGAATAAAAATTATTTTTCTTTATATTTGATAGTTACCTTGGTCAATTAAATAAACAGTTATAAAATTTTTCAAGAATATTGATTACTCGAAAGTGTTCCGTAAATTAAAATCGGGATAATACCATCTGGTCGATAAACAATGCTTTATTTATTGAATGATTTTAAATTTAGTGCTAGCTGTGCCGTTATTTGGATAAGATGAGATCCGCCGGGTTACTGGCTTTACTGATTTATACGAGTTACTGATTGGGCTCGCACCGGTATCTCTCACGATTTCTCACCCGCGGCGATAAAAATTTGGAATAGGCGTAAAAAATATATCTGTTAGTTGCCGTGAAAATTCTCAGGTGTCGATTTTACCAGCGCACATTTGTTTAGAAATGGCGATTAGACGTTGACTTATCATAATCAGTAGATAAATTGGTCCTTATGGCGTTCACGTATTCGGCTAAAACGTCAATACTCGTGCCTCCATACACAACTATATTCGGGTCATCCGAGGCCTATCGTTCACTTCACCTGAAAATTTTACCAAATGTTCGTGGTACACTCAAAAGTTTAAAGTACAAATCCGCTATCGAAAATCATGTTGAACTGGGCGGGGTAGTTCTATACGTGCAGAAAATTTGGTTTTTCGTTAGATAATCTCATCCAGGGATACCCTCTATCCTTAGATCTGTCTGAAAAATTTGGTAACTCAAACTAACTCCTAAACATCTGGTTTTCAGCTGAAATAACAATGCTAGAATATCTAATAGAATTTCTAAAATGACGATAAGACCTTATGAGTACAGCTCGCAATAGTCCGGACCACAGTTGTAGAGTCAGATAAATCGATGCTAGAAGTAACTCTCGGAAGATCTGTAGTGATGACGGGTGATGTTTCGAGTACGGCAGTTTTTTGGAAAAATGAATAGAACGGGAGTTGGTTACTGAGAAAATCATCGAAATGCAGACCTTAGGAAAGTAACGAACGAGAGTTCATTATCATGCATTTTTCGACTCCCCTAGTCTTTGCGAGGGCCCATTCACACAAATAGCATTATTGATAATTGTAAAAATTCATTTGTCTTTCTTTTAAAGTTTTTATCTTTCATCTCCTGTGGCGACAGATCAGTGTGGAAACCCCCACAAATGACCCGATTCCAGCCACTACGATGCTGAAGAATCGTCCGACCTTCTGGCAAGAGGAACAACTTGTGTCCCTCGAGCTGTGGCCAGCTGAACCTCAGTGTCGTGGAATACATATAAAATCATTGAAACTATACCTCATTATTCTACTGGCATTCTTACATTGTATTTACAAAAATAACATTCTAATCATTTATTGTTTATTCAAAATTTATTTAATAAAAGTTATATTAAATTAAATTTACTTTTCTACAGTTGAAATAGGTTGGCTGCTAAAAACTTCCAAATGCTTGAGCTCCGAGTGATTTCTTAGAGTTATCGGCTGGTTTCGAATTAGTCCTTGATGAATCGCTAATTGAGTCCTTAAAATGCTTGAAATGCTTAAAATGCTTTGGGTTAACTCTGGTAGTTAGTAAAGAAAAATTTTACCTTAAAATGCTTTGGGGTTAACTCTGAAAATTTTATTTCAGTGTCTCCCTTATATACCTAATTGTGAATGTGTGCGGACCAATCAGAATTGAGGCGCTTTTTAATTATTTATTTTAATTTAATTTCTCTGTTTTTCGTTAATTTTCCTATTGTTTCTTTATTTTTTCTTTATTTTTTATTTATTTTCTTATTAATTATTTGATTTTTATGTTATTTTTACTATTTTTTTCGTTTTTCCCATCTTGGTTTTTTATTTTTATTTTTTGTTTTAATTCTCTATGTTTAATTTATTATTACCTATTTACTGTGTTTCTTAATTTGTTTTTCTAATTTTTAATTTATTTTTCTAATTTATTTATAATTTTTGTATTGTTTCTTAGTGTTTTCCCTCTGATTTTCTTAGGTTATCTCGATTTTTATTTCAGCCCAACATAACTAATAATTTTTAAATAACATCATCTGGGAGTTCCTAATCAAATTTCATATTTCATTTGCTACTCGCTTATCCTTTATTTTATTAAACTTTTAATTAATTTCTCGAATTTTTAAAAATTATCTTTTTCATGTGTTGTACAAAACCCTTTGCACCTCTTTTTATACAATACAAACAAATATTTATGAAATCAAATGTATGTTCGTCGGTTCATTCGGCTATCCGTTCGTCCCGCAACAAAGTAAAGCAATAAATTATCAACAAATCATGCATGTAATAAAAATAAAAAGTATATGTGAAGTAGTTCTCCTCAACAGAATTAGAAATGAAACTTATTTTTAATTAATAAATGTTAATAAATTTAAATAAAACAATTCAGATTCCAGTTTATTAACTAATAAGTCAAGTTAAAGTTGTGGAATCTCTTGAATTTTTACGAGTTCCGACTAGATTATATCGGGGTTAGTACTAAAACCAATATATAAAAGGAAGGTGTAACAAATATTGTTAAAATAAATAAAAAGCTCCAAAAAACAAAAGTACAAAATCAATTAAAATTTACTAAAAATCGAAAATCAATACGGAACTGGGGAAACCGTTGTGGTTGAAAGCCAAATTGAGAAATTATAATGAAAATTTAATAGGGGTTTCGCAGGGAAAGTTATAACGAAAAAACAAATTAAATAAAGTTAATTAATCTGTAATTGGAAGTCCGAGCTAATGAGGAACTCAAATTACATTGAGACCTGACCGACTAGATAGGAAAGTGAACTCACTCGAGCCCCAACAAATTAAAATGATTTAACAACCCTCAAAATATTTACCCAAGATTCTCGAAAGCTAATTTTTTCAATAATCCTAAATTCTGTAGGTAATTGCTCTCTTAGAAAAGTTTAAAAGAGAGCTCAAAAACAGACAATCCGCCAGTTTTCGAAGAAACAAGAAAAAAATTGAGTGAATAAGTAAGTCAGCGATCAGAAGAAAAAATCTAGTAATTGAAAGCAATTTTAACTCTCGCACCCGAAAAGGTGATTGCCCATTGGGTTGTCTACCCTAGGGAGCAATATTTATTAGAGAGAAAGGTGCAAATCTAGTGACGAATTGAAATTGTGATTGAAGTTTAATAAAGTTAATCCGTGGTGGTTTCGATTATTTGTTTAAATAAGAACACGAGTAGTCAGAGAAAACCGACTTGCAAAATATGGAATATTTTCTCTATATCTAAAGGGTGTTGGTACTTCATAAGCCCTCCTTCCCCTTGATTGTAACTGTATAACTAATAAATGAGAAAGCAAATTATTATTTGTATTTATTGAAACACCAATAATAAAGTATCAGTTTCCTTTTGTACTATTTTCTGGATTTTTTTCGCTTTCACTGTTTGTGTAATCTGAAATGTCGATTAAAACAAAATTAAATCTTATCTAAGAAATCACCGTAATAAACACGACTAAAAGTGATTCCAGGACTTGCTTGATTGGAACTGTAATTTTGATTAAATTATTTCATAACAATAAGTCAACTCTAATCTACCTTCGACAGAAAATTCCATTGTTCAAGGTTGGATTGACTTCCGATTTGAAAAACGGAACCCTGGGTATTACATATAGGAAATAATGTCCGTTTCCGTTGTTACCGAACACCTGATGAGCCGCCCAACAAATTGGACTCGCCTGGAAGAGATATTTCAAAAAAGAAAACTCTACAAATTTACTGTTGAATAAACTTTGAAGCCGACACAAATTGAGGATGAGTTGCAGGTCGTTGGGCAAGAAACACTCACAGGTCCTTCGGTTTGGGAATTCTGCAATTTTTCATTCGTTTCAAATGATTCACGACAATCGTCAATCTTCATTGTCGCTAAATTAATTACATTTCAATAGAAAATTAGTAATAAAAATAATGATATTACGGGAATATTGGCAGTTATGCATTACAGACAACCTGATGCTTGAGCCTTGCTCTTTGTCTGCATGTAGAACTAGTTTCAGTTCTTCAGCAGGCACCGGGTCAAATATTAAAACTTTATTTTCATTATTTGCAGAAAGACCGAGATTATATCCCTAAATCAAGTGATTTAGTAAAACAAACATTCAGAACCGAATATTACCAGCTCCCCTGTTGTTGGAACTGCTACAAGATTCCAAGGACCTTTTTTGATGAACCTTTCCATATTATTTCAATAGTTTTAATGACATCCTTTCCATCCTTTCCTGGTCTAATTAGTAAACCACAAACGTTACTATTATTTCGTGGCAAAATCACCTTTTTAAAAATATATGAATAAAAGCATTAAAATACAAATTTCAAATGAATACGTTAAGAACAATTGGTGTTTCACTGGGCTTGAATGATATCCCATTTCCCGAATTGAACTTTCCATCATTCTGAATGTTGTCCACAGAGCTTGTAACTGATTCCCCATTGGTTTGGAATTTTAGATTTTCCTCGTAAAAATCCGCGCCTAAAAGTTATTCTCATCCAATCAAATTCCAGTAATTTTCTACCTGTCAAAATGAGATCATTTGGAAGTCCAATTGTCCGTTTTTCTCTCAATTCTCCCGACACGATTTGCCACAAATCCTGATCAGAATCTTTACAATTTATCCCAATTAAACCTTGAGAATAAAATTCAAAATTAATGATATAAATACAAAATATTAACTCAGCGCAATAATTATTAGCAAAAGTTTCATTTTTGATTACTACTCATAAACAATAAACATATTTCTGGAGCAACCTTTATACCATTTCTTACCTCCATCTGGTACATAATGTCCAGGTAACACGTGGAGACCTAACCTGATTTTTATTACAAAAATAATATTTTCCCACCAAAAATATTCTATAAATGGAACTTTGTTTTTTTCTGGCGGTTTTATGATTGTTTACGTATGCGATCCTTATGGAGCTTTGACAGTCTTTTATTAATGCACTGTTACGTTTATTTATGTGTAAACAATAATTTATTATTATGAAATTTACTATTTTGTTTTATTGAATGACTCTTAAATAATTTTCTAGGGAAAAATTAAAAAATAAACGAAAACTTTCGAATTGAGTTGACGTTTGATGGCTATCGGTTTAAAATTTGTATTGGAGATTTCACCCGCCACTAAGGATAAAGTGTCGAAGCCTTTTTTTGGGATTCAAGAGTTAGAGTTGGGAGTAATTATTGTTTAATTAAAGCATAACGAAATATAAATTTGTCCTCGAACAAACATCACCCTAAAACATTATTTAGGGCCTAGTTTCAGCTCCTTTACATCCACTCTCACCGTGTGATATCTTGAAAGAAACATTGAGGAGGATAATCTTTTTTTTCATAACAAACACTCATTTAAATTTCATTCAATCCTTTTAGTATTAAATACTTCACCTCAATGTTACCTTTGACTGACTCTTGCTTTCCTAATGAGAATGTGATTGTCATCCGTGAGTGGTAAGGTCTTACGTATAATATAATAAGGTAAATAATGCCGGGTAAAATTCACCTACATAAATGCAGAGGCGCTTTCAATTAAAAAATAACCGAATATAAAATATAATATCCTTAAAATAGTATTAAATTAAAAATCAAAAATTTTACATGTTGTTAAAAGCATTTCATTGTCTTTATGAATCGTAATTTTTATTGTAGACTTCTAAAAAAGGAGAAGATGGATGGTGGAAATCTGTCTTTACCTAAAACAGGATAATGTTTGACCACATGCCTCTTTCAAAAGCTTAACAATTCCAACTCAATATCTTGCCCACCCCTTATTCATCCGACGTGGTACCGCCAAACTTGTATTTTTTCGCCCCTATGAAAATGGTATTATGTGGTTAGAGTTTCATCTCTGCTACCGAAGTACAAATAGAGTTTCAAGTGTGTGTTGATTCAAAACCACCCACATTTTTCGAAGGTGGTAATTTGCTGTTGTTTATGGTGGAAGATATGTGGCCAAACCAGTTTATCATCTACCAAAGTCATTAGGCAAGACTATTGTTTAAATAATGGAGGAGTCGGGATAATACTTCTAAGGAAAAAAAATGGCAGATGCGACATAAAATAAGAAATTAATATAATAATTTCAAATCCACGGAGAATTCCTCAGTAAAAGTCATTGAGGATAAATAAATTAATTAAAATATTTGTTGACGACTATAATTGTTTTTGTAGGTAATCACTAACTCAATTCCACCCACTGTAATTACTTGCCACCATCGGATGTCTTTGCAAACTTTTAACTATGTTTACACCTCCTTGGTGAAAAAAAGGATTATATGAGTTGCTGATACGCATAGTTTGTAAAATATTAAATGTATTTATACACATTTCATAAGATTGTTATAACAAATTTTCATAAAGGATATGATGAGATGTGGAAGTGGAGTGCCATATTCTGATGAACTTGATAAAGCTTCGGTGAAATTAGAAAATAATTTTAGAAAAATAATTGACGATTAAAACAATAAAATTAAATAAGAATACAGAAATTGTTAGTAAAGTTATAGTTAAAAATATAGTTACGTTTGAATCTATTTTGCACTTAAATTACCCAGCCATTTAGAAGACTTCAACTAAGGGCCCAATACCTCTCTATGCGTAAGTACAAAGAAGTTCTCAACCTCTTCCCCACGTTTGAAAAGCTAATTTACCCAGTCACAAGACATTAAATTATTAATTTTGCATATGCCTAATTTTGAATGTCAAGTTCGCTGATGTTAGGTTCGCTGGGTAAAAGATAGAACTAGAACAATACAAATATTTTATACAAATAAACATTGGTTGTTAAATATAATTTCTGTTAAACGAGTGATTGTGCAATTTTCGAATTCTGCTCAATTTGTTTTCGTGTGTCTCTATTGATTGTGTCTCTTTTGAGTTTTCTTGGTGTCTGATTATTGTATCAAAATTTATATCGACTTTTGCGTTTAACTTGATCGCCCCTTAACTCAAATTTTAATCGCTATTTATATTAATGATTTATAACTTATTCTATAAATAGTAATTATTTAATTACTATTTTTACTTTTATATACTTATTTAAATACTATTTAAATATTTATAATTTATTTCTATTTATAGTGATTATTAAATACTATTAATAATTTATTTTGTTTGTTATCTAAAGCTTCCTTATTGTCTTTCTCCTAGCTCCTACTGAAACCCAACATTCAGTAAAATAGACAAAAGAACATTCAACTTTTAGTTTTTAACTATTTAAAAATTAAACCATAACAATACTACGCGAAAGCGAAAAATCCATCCATCAATACGTCTATCACCAATTCATATATTATGTTTTCATTACAAGTGTTATAAAATCATCAATACACTTTCATGGTTCTAAGCATTATGATGCTTTTAAAATGACCTCAACTCATATCATCTTATTTCACTTTTATTTCACTTATCAATTTCATACTTTTCTTAAAGTTCATCGTTAATAAATAATCAAAGAAAGAAGGCAAAGTTTTAATAATAGAGAATCGCCAAACATGTATATTAAAATATAGTATTGCTATATATTTCAACCGTTTAAAAGTCTTCTTCAGGCTAGGAATAAAATTAATGACAACTAAATAAAAATAAGAATATTCAAACAAATTAACAAGTAATAATCGTAATAAAATTGTATCAAACTAAAAAATATTTAAAACAAATTTTCTTACTTCTGAAAATAAAAAATATTTTTTTAATCATATAAAAATCATTTTAATTTAAAAAAAAATGCACAAATTGTTAACATTCTCATACAAAAATTTCCATAGAAAAAATTTAACAAACAAAAACATCACAAATAATAAATATACAAGTTAAATTCTTTAAATACATTCAAAATCCCTGTAGACAGGGCACTTTGAATATTAATTATAGGATTTAAAGATCTATTTAGCAACGGCTCATACATTACTCGTTCCCAGTAATTACTCAAATTTTTTGACAAAATCTTAAAATCAGAAATACTTATCTTTTTAATGGTACACTTCATAAAATAATCACTAATGTGGGTCAATCCATTCCGTCGGCAATGCTCAAGAACTTGAGTGCAGAGATGATGGCAGTTTCTCCAAGATATGTGGCATTTCATCTTTAATATCTACCTTTAAATAATAAATAATTTAAACTAATCATTAACTAGGAGCCATCCACGTATTATATACGCACTGATGCTGTGGTTGGCTATTTATAAACTCTCAGGATTTCAAAGTTTCAGAATAGTGTGCATACGTTGCGTACGTATACAGTCTTTTAATACTCCCTCCTCTTCTCATAAGCATCCCTATGCAAATTCTCACAAACCCAATCTACCATCTCTCTCAGTGCTTACATAAAAGATGGATGCCCTCCGCCACTAAGATTACATAAAGATTATCTCAACTAACAAATGAAAAACTAAAAGCAACAAAATTGACTTTAATCTTCACTTTGAAACCAGATTGATCGTACTCAAAAGAATTTGGGATGAATTCCAGCTTGGAAACAAGAACAAGCCATCTCGTAAACAAAATTGTGTCAATCATCTACTTACCAAGAGTGACATGCGGTACAAAACCCGCTGTGGCGGTTGGGCATCTCTTAAACACATAAGTTCAATGGCAGTTTTTTCTAGGTGGTTTGCGACTTAGATATCGGACCAGGTATAATATTAGGGCCTTTGACAATGGTGGAAAATTCGCTTAGAAATGATAATCTCGATGATAAAAATTAATGTAAACATCGGACAAAACATAACATATTTACAATGCAGCTGGTTCTCCACCCATCCATATTTCAGTAGCTGGTGGGATCGAGGGGGAGGGGGCTGATTGGGTAATTTAATCTATGAAAATGGTCTTCCTTTCACAAATAATAATTTATAAAAATCGATAAATAAAAACAATTATATATACATGTATTATGTTAATATTATTTGAGTTTTTTGAGTCAGCTTTTATCATTATAAATGACCTAATTTCAATCAGTTCAGAATTCATTTTGAAGGAATTCTACAGTAATGCAATCTAAATCTTCGACAAAGTCAATGACACCATTGCCATCGAACATTCGTCCTCCCCAGAGACCATCAACCGGACCTTCTACTAAAAGACCAAATTCATCAATGTCTGGGCCTAATAACATCATAAAGCAAAGTCCAACTCAGCCTCACACCCCTGGAATACAAATAAACGAAGGAATCATTCAAAATCCTCCGGAGATTAGATGCTTTCCTGGCGGAATTCCATATGACTATGCTAATTGTAATGGATCTAATCCTAGAAATGAATATTTACAAGAGAAATGCAAAGCGGCTGCGTCTAATCTGAGGCAGTTGGAAACAAAACAAAAGCTTATGGAAGCTTCTATGAGAAGGTTGTTAAGATCCATGAAAGATCTGAGAACCAAAGAACAAACTACTGGATTTAGTCTTGAATTAGACAAAAGACGTCGAATTAAACTGACGAGAATGATTCAGATTCTCATGCTTCAGCGAAAGAATATGCAACTTCAAAACGACACTCTACGCAAGGAAGTCATAACTATTAATAGAAAGTTTATCACTCTCAGAAAAAGAGCAGAAACGCTCCTAGTAGAAAACATAAATATGAGAAAATTCTATAGTGAATCCAGAGGAGATGTTGACAGGAAAGCAATTCAAATCGAAAGTCTTCTCCAAAACAAGGCTCTCCTCCAGAAACAAGTATACGACAAAGTTGACTTGAAGGTTGAAGTAGAGAATTTGAAGTTTGAACTACGAAAACTGATGGTAGAAAACCACAACTTAAAAGAATCTTTGAAAAAGGCTGATCATCTGTTGAAATGTAAAACCCAAGAAAAGGAAGTAGCCGAATTGAAAAATAGCCAATTGACAGCCGACATTGTCCGACTGGAAGCGGACGATACAAATAATCAGTACCGAATAGAAAGACTGACAAACGAAAACGAATCATTGAGACAAAATATGTTGAAATGTAAAAATAACAACGAAGATCTAACAATTGTTTCATACGAGTATGAAAAAATGAAAGAAAAGCTCGGTGAAATGCAAAAGAATTACCATAAATTAGAGAGGCTTTATCTGCAGGAAGCTGAACACCGCAAGTTCCTTCACAACCAACTGCAAGAGGAAAAAGGAAATTTTCGTGTTTTATGTAGGGTTAAACCAGACGTAGAGGAATCTTCATGGGGATTTAAAGGAAATGATAAAATTAGAATACCCGAAGCTTGCCAATTGCCTAGGGGAGATGAAGGTTGTTATACCTTCAATCGAGTCTTGCGGCCTGAATCGACTAATCGGGAAATCTTCGATGAGACAAAATCACTAATTTCCTCATGTATAGATGGGTTTAATGTTTGTTTTCTTGCGTACGGTCCGACAGGAAGTGGCAAAACCTATACAATGCAAGGTACAAGAGAAGATCCCGGACTAACACTGAGAACAATTGCCGAGTTATCAGACTTAATTCAAGCCACAAAATCCGTTTGGGATATCCAAACGTCTGTTTGTATGATTGAAATTCACAATGAAGTAATTTATGATCTCTTAAGTAAATGTATTTCCTCGGTTCGTCTCAGTGACGATGGCTACGATGTGCGACTGATAGATATCAACGAAAAGCAAGCGGCCACTGAACAGGATCTATTATTTTGGATAGCAAAAGGTCACAAAAGACGAAAAATGGCAGCCACAAAATTGAACCTTCAATCATCCCGGTCACATTTGATAATCAGAATCAGTCTGATGATGCAGAATAAAATTGACAATTCCAAGCGGTCATCGAGTCTGATATTTTGCGATTTGGCGGGTTCGGAAAGCGCGGAGAAAATCGAAGCAAATGATGCGTTTAAAGTAGAAACGGGTCACATTAATCGTTCGTTGGTTGCGTTAAGTAGAGTATTTGAGTGTTTACGCAATCAGAAATCCCCAATTCCCTACCGGGATTCTAAACTTACGCATTTGTTAAAACCTTGCCTGGGAGGACAAGCGAAGTGTTTGTTAATTATTACGATATCTGGAGATCTGTGTAAAGTAAACCGTAGTATTAAAGCCCTCCAGTTCGGTCAGACAGCTATGGATATAGCGGTTGGGAAAATAAGACAAAACACTTCTATTCTTTCATGCAAATCAGGTATATCAAAATTTAAATAATGTTTTTATCCCTACCTCTTCACTTATCGAAATGAAATAAACTTCTTGTATTAACCAGTAGTTGGTTTGAATTAAAGGTATAGTTTTCAATTTTTACTGTATTCCGTACAATAAACTGTCCTCTATTATAGAATTGACTGTTTCTTTTATATAATTAACCCCCATCTCCCCGAAATATGTCATGTATACAAATGTCTAAAATAACAAAAAACACTAATTTGTGTAATCTCTTGCCATAAGAAGGCAATTATCTAATTTTGTGTGGGTTTGGCATCACGAGAATATCATCAAACATCGACATCTTTACTGATTCATAGTCAAGCTTTTTAATAAATACAAAATAAATCTAATCTAAATTAATAAAAAGCCAGCAAATTCTCATCAGAACGAATTCATATTTTCTATAAGTCAAAATAAAGTCAATTAAATTTTATAGTTTTTAGAGACTACAATTAAAGTATAAAATTAGTATAAAATAGAGCTCAATTAAATAAAAATTAGCACTAATAAATTTCCAGATTTCACTAATAGATGAAAACTCTACTATTGTTGGGTATTTTGTGTAAGTCGGTATCACTGTCTAATTCTTTGGTGTCCTTTTATTAATCAAATCGAACCACCCAACACAACAATATTTATATGGAATTAATACAATTACACTACCTTTCTTTTATTACACACTTTACTGAAACAATCACATTTAAAACAACTCTTTTGCACTACACACTTTTCAATTTCAAGGGTTTGTAATACCAGGATCCTGTATAATTTCCCCATCCCGAAAACCCGGGATTTTTTTAAACAATCCGGGGATTTCGGGATTACAATAATTTTTATGTTGGTGTGATTTGCAGCAATAAGATATATGCATATCAATATATGTAATATTTATTATCTAAGTCATTCAGTAATTATTGTTGGTTCAATTTTTTTGATTATTAGTGTGTGGAAAATATTTTTGTTGTCAATGTTAATAAATAACTACACAAGCGCGTAATTACAAAAAAAAATTAAGTAAGAAAAATGGATTCAAAAACAAAGAAAATGAAACAATAAGAGCGCGATCAAATTCATAAGGAAAGTAATAAGCAAAAATCTAAAAAACAAAAATATTTCATTATAAAATATATATAATAATATATATAATAAAAAAATATATAATTCTTTAATTTTATACATTATTGCGTTTGTGAAAATAAAAATAATGTAATATAATTACATATTTGTTTAAATTTGTATTTTATACAGTAATTTAGTGTGTTCAGTCTTTTCATAAGAATATAAAAATCTATGAACAATATATTATAATAGACATTTTCGATTCAATCCAAATTAAGAGAAATATACATAAGTATTCTAAATCATCATCATTAAAATATCTTAGATTATATATTCTAGATTAAGTATAAATAACATAATTTTATTTTATTTAGATTTGTATTTTTCTTCAATAATTCACTTATGTAATATCTGAATATAAAACTTTCTTTGTAACAATAAACCATACAGTAAACTACAGACACATTCGTTTCAATCCAAATTTAAATATATGTAAGTAAAGCAAAGACTATCGGTAAAAGAAATAATTGACACTTAATTTAATAATTCTTTAGCCGCTAAACCATGACGTCAGAATCAAAATACACTGAATTCAACAGCACAGCTCCAATATGGAAGTATTTTCTGCGAGATAAAGAAAACAAAACTGCGTAGTGCAAAATTAATACTTGTGTGAAAATATTGAAAATCCGTGGCTCAAAATCGGCTCAACAAAAGGACTGCACACCCATTTGGCATCCACACATAAAATCTACTTAAAAATGAAATCATCAAGTTTATTGACATCAACAGAAGAAATACAAACTAAGGACTTAAAATTACCATTAAAATTACTCTGTATGCTGGAAAGATTTCATAAGTTAAAAGATTGTATTACACCTAATTCCACATGTTAAAAGTCTCTATAATCAGTCGATGACTCACCATTTATGAGAGCGTTTACATTATATTTCATTTTTTCATTTCAATTCAATTTTATTTTATGGTTTTAGAAGTAAGTTTTTTAAATTTAAGTATATTTTAAGACTTGAATTTTGATTTTATATAATTATGAGATCATTATTCAAGCTCTTAAATATTACTTGTAATCAGCATATATAATATGCTTTGATATGCTCAAAATTTGGAGTCGGCTAAATCATGAAACGATTTATACATTATGCTTTTCAAGATCGTATTTTCAACAAATAAATAATTGATCCATTATTTTTTGAAATTATGAATATATTTTGAACACAATGTGTGAATCTTCCTTTTTAAATGAAATATTATTTATTATTTTTATAAAACAAAATTTAATTTTTTATTAACCTATACCAAGAAATATTAATTTTGTTGATAAAAAACTAATACCACTCATATTTATGTACCTGTTTTTCATTGATTTTTAAAGAAGACAAAATCCTGGGATTAAATATTTCAATCCCAAATCCCGGGATTGATAATTTTCGGGATTTTCGGAAACCCTAATCTGAACCTTGCCCAGGGATTAATCTTCCAACGGAAGATGTCCTTTTGTGGTACGCTAGATTCGAAAATATTTAGTTATCACTAAGTTAAACTCTCCTTTGCTTCCTTTCGCTAAACTATGCCTTTTCTATCTTCGGCCTACCGGCCTTCTGTTTACTTGTTGTCGCTTTTATACCCATCTAGTAATTTCATTATCCCCTAATCAAATTACTTTGGATCATTTTTCCGTGGATTTACTCCTATCAACCTAATTAGTTTGGGCAAATTGCTCATTTTTTTTAATAGCTTGCGCCAATTAAATTATTCGTCAGCCACTTTGACCACCCGGATCCTCGGGTTTTCCATTGGCTCGGATTTTCCATTTGCTTGGGTTTTCTATTGGATAATGAATTTTTAATTAATTTTAATTATTTTAAATTATTTCCTTCTAGGGACTTGTCATCGACATTATTTTTATGATATTTAAACTGGTCTCACTGTTCGGCATCCGCCCATACCAGTTTCCCCGGGAAATATTCATATTAAATTTTTTTGATTTTTAAATTATATTTTGTAGCTTAAATTATCATTGTAATTTTGATGTTTTTATTGTTTTTTCACTTCATTTTTGTGCCTTTCTTGTTGAACCCCAACACTATTAACAAGAAAAATAAGAGACAAGTGGTAAAATAATTCAAAAATAATGAAAAATATATAATCCTAATGTTAATCAGTCGCAACTCACATAGGTCGTATGTCGACGACTGACTACATTGTCTAATATAATATAATAAAGGTATACTAAAATCACTACTGTTGGGCTAGAGCTACAAAATTGAGAGCTTGGTTTAATGAGTCGAAAATACATAGCATTAAAAACTACACCAAGTTGAATTAAAATTTCTGATTATACACCAAATAATACAATTTAAGTACGCAACACACTGAGAATAAATTAAACATGTATAATAAAACAAAGGAACGCAAGAAGTTGCAATCACCAACACAGTTAAGAGAGAAATAATGTATTTGAAAAATCTGCCAACTAGAAAATAAAAGAATAATAAATAAAATAAATAATTAATAATATGAAAAAAATTAAGAATGATTATTGGTGATATTTACATACGAAAGACCACAATCAAATTCATTAGGGATGTTATGGCTCGTATTTACACATGAAGGAGCTATGGAAAAGAGTTATATTTTAAGAAAGAGCAGAAAAACTTTATAAATAGATAAATTTAAAAAAATTTTAATTAAAAATTTCCATTAAAATTGATAAAGACCTAAAAGTAATAAAACAAAATTATTTAAGTAATTCGATTGTTTAAAATAATCAATTAAATTAAATATGAAACGCATAAACTCATGTACGTGTGTAAAGTAATTCAAAATTACCCGCATTTGATATATAGTGGCAGAGAATGTGTAGGCGTACAATCAAAATCAGTATAAATAACGACGGAAATTCATTTGAAAAACTTAAAAAAACTTTTTTAAGATACGAAAAATATTTTACTTGCTCTCAATTTTTGGTTTCTATGAATTTTATGCAGCTGTGGCAGGTTTATTTTGTATAAAATAATTTTTATTCATGCAATAATGTTTAAGTAAATAAATTATTCACATTGGATTTAATTTTTTTTTGTTCTTTTTATTATCTATTTCTAAATTTAGTTTTCATCGAGTAAATTTAATATGATTTTAGGATTTTTTGGATGAACTGAGAATTACGCCATGTCAAGAGTAAAGGGGACTAACTGTCCTCTTACCCAAGGGACGGGGTAATGTGTCAGACATCCGTCGGCAGAGATTCAGCGAAACACTCGTATGGCCCACCTGGGTCGACAAATGACACTTTTTTATTGAGTATTCGGATTGAATTAGGTTTGTAATAATAGAAAGGAGGTAGATTTTGAGTAAAAATAGAGAAGACTTATTTTTTAGGTGGTATTATAAAATCCTGTCCTAATTAGAATCAATTTAGGTCAGAATTAGAAATATAGGCAGATTCCTGCTCAAATTTTCGAAGAGCAAACTGAATAACATCAATTATTGTAGAAAATATAGAACAACATTCATGAACTGGTAAATAAGGGCGGATCCGTGCGAAATATTTTCGAAAATAACATTGGAAAACATCCAGTAAGGAGGACCATAATTAAGTGAATAAATGAATCGCAATAATCTAAGAAAGGTATAGATAATGAACAGTGATGTAAGACCTTCGGCAGTCCAGAACCCGAAAATGAAAATGCAATGAGTAGTTCTAGTAGTAGATCTCACCTCCTCATTGATTTTCAGCCATTGTGTACATCACCAACATGGTTGTTACCATGGGTACGCGGATGATATAAAGTAAAATAATAATGAAAGCGTTTAGGAAAGAGACGAACATTTAAATGACATGATTAGCTGCAAGTTTCAAGTTTATTTAAAACAAAAAATGAGAATTTTCGACTATAAAATAGTTAGCAAGTAAATTAGAAGATTTTGATCTTTTTGTTTTGAATTATCTGCATTCTGATTTAATTTCGAAATTAAAGTATTTTTATTTTTTAAAAATCTTTAAATTTTAAAATTATATTTATTGTTTTGGACAAATTTTCTATAGGATTTTAAGTTGCTGATATTTCCACAATTATTGTGAAACAAATTATTTAGTTTCAAAACATTTCAAAACATAGAATTACAATCCAATGACAAGTACTTCATCAAAAGCCCTATAAAACTTTCAAATAAAAAATACATAAGTTCTTGGTTATATTAATGTTGGGTTATTGGGTTGGTGATAAAATTAAAATCCTTACTCTGACTGTAAGCGTGTCTTTGGCTGACCCACAAATAACACTTGACAACAGAAATATTGATAATCACAAATAATTTTCACTTTACATTGACAATCAATTCAAATCTCTACTCGGTGACTATACAATGCTTATTGCACCACTCAGTGAAGAGTAGCACTCGTGTACAACACCGGATTGAAAGATTACTAACTACTGATTGGTTTATTAGCTGGGATTTCGAGCTGGTTGTTTTTTTTTTCACAACTTTATTCATTTACTCAAATAACTTCTTTTGGTTTAATTTTTAAACAAATTCTTTTCTCCAAATCTTCTCCAACAATTATTCTTCACAATTATTTTCTTTACAATTATTCTTCACAAATCGTTTTTCCAATAACTTTTCGTCCGACTCTGTCTATTTTGTCGTCTCGGTTTTATTACAATTCTGTCTCACTTTTTGTCTCAATTTTGTGTCCACCAGTTTCTTTTTATATAACTTGCTTTATTTGTGGCACTAGACATAATCAAATGTTTT
Source organism: Schmidtea polychroa (assembly GCA_959609185.1). Taxonomy (NCBI): domain Eukaryota; kingdom Metazoa; phylum Platyhelminthes; order Tricladida; family Dugesiidae; genus Schmidtea; species Schmidtea polychroa. The sequence goes on from CAUHTR010007956.1 coordinate 25,306, forward strand.
CTCCTGCATTTCCCGACTGTTCCCATTTTATCTCTGACAGCTATCGAGATATTTTTCCCTTTACCTTTTTTGTTAAGTCGCCTTCTCCCGGCAATTCCGCTATCTTTGACGGCTTTTTCCCCTATTTTCTTTTTCTGGAATTTGAAATTCCTTTTCTTCTTTGTATTAATTAATTAGTACTGACCTTTGTTTTTGTTTTCCTGTTTGATTTTTTTTGTTTCCTTCCTCTTTCTCATTTCTCATTTCTTTTTACTTCCGTTTTCTTTTCCGAGTTTCCATATAGCGTCCCGTTTGTCATGACGATCTTCTCCCAGGTAATTTTCCTAGTTATTATGCTGTTTATCATTTAGGTATCCTCAAAATTAATGATGAAATCATCCTGAATGAACGAAAGTTCGCGGGACCCTCCAAGATATGACCACCGTAAAAGTTATTGTTATCATCGAAAAGATAAAGGCTTAGTGAAACGTTTTATCTTATCGAACAATTAAATATTTCACTCAGATTAAAGCTAGAATGAAGAAAATAACAAAAATATGAAAGACGTGTAAAAATGAATTTAAATTCCCTCAATTGGATATTCTGTAATTTTTGGATCGACTTCTTGAATATTAGTAAGGAGGACCTCGTTTTTGGCTTTGTCCTTATGTAGGAACTTTTGTTTGAATTTATCAAAATTGTTGTAGAAAATTATCATAATGAAACAACAAAAGATGAATCCGATGAGGCATAATAATGTTATTAAAATCGGCAAGGATTTGTTTGAATGAGGCAAAGAGGTGTCATTGAAACTGATGCCAAGATTCAGAATGAAACCTGTGTAAAATAAGAATAATTTTGAGTATGAAAAACAAATTTCACTTTTATCACAATAAAGAAGTCCATTCAAACAGGTACAGTTGTCAGCGATTTCTTTGAAATATATCTTTTCTCCTGGAAGAAGAGTTTGATTATAGGATTTGCATTGTTGGGTACCTTAAACATTATTAGTGTTCAATCTTGTTTGCAAAATAAGAATTTTATAATTTTTCTAACTCCCTAAAATAGTGATACTAAAAAGAAATGAAAAATATTTTATAACAAATTGAATCAAATTTATATTTTGTTTTACCGATTCAAAATAAATCAACATTAATTTTTATTCCTTAACAGCCAATTTATTTTTGTAAGTAGAATATTTCAAAATTACATTTGTTTAAATTATGAGCTTAATAATTTTAAATTTTAAATTGAATATAAATTTCTTTGTGAATTTTAATTAATTAAAACACATCGTATAATAAAATAGATATGGCAATGATTTAATTATTAGAACGTTACTGAAACATACAATGGCCGATTGGGTTAGCTGCCTTAACGTAACCAAAATCTGATTTCCGAAAGAAATGCAAAAATAGTAACAATTTGTATTTTGTTTTGAGAATCACTAAATTATTTCTGACTTGGCTCATAGTCGTTTGATTTCTAAAAGAAACACGAGGAGTCAGAAGTTAACCGACTTATTAATTAATAACTCAATAATATATTTAACAAAGCATTATTATTTATAGAAATTATTATTTACTACCTATAACCCGTCACAAATGTTGGAACCATGTTATCAATCCAAATACATAATTCTCCATAGATTTGTATGTTCAAAAAGACTCAATATATGATTTAATTCATATTTATTAAAATATATCAAAGCATAAATGAGTAACATAAAGAATAAAAGAACTATAGGTCCAAATTTGACAAATTATGCATCATTCAATAAATGAAAATCGATTTTCAGATAACATTAAAATAAAAATCCCATGTTGTCGATCAAAATTAAAAGTTATAATAAAATTTACCATTTGGTGATTTCAATTAAGCGTTAATCCATAATCACTCATTCACATACATATATAGAGATAAATACGATTTGATAAATAAATAAGCATCGAATCACAATTGATTGCACTTAATACTGTATTAAATAAATGAAATTTGATCTCACATTAATTAAAATTCATGTTATTAGAAAAACACGAAAATTACTATTACTATATCAAAATCCTAAGTTCAACATACAAGGAAGGAATATAAATTAAGGCTAAATTGCATTGTGTATGAAAGAAAGAGGAAGTGCATAGGTGTCAGGGCAAGATCCAGTGCTTTTTTTTCATGGGCAAAATATTTTTTGAGTTATACATTCAATTTTTATGAATAAGGCCATTTATGACCCATATCCTTTTTATACAACACAAAATAAAACAAAATAAATCTCTTGTATTTTACTCGTATTATAAAGAGTATTGGTTGTTGAGGGTTTCAGGGATATTTCCAAAAGATTTTTTAAAAATAATTTATTTAAAAAATTTATTTTTAATAATTGCAAATTTGTAGTTATAATTTAAATGAAACAATTAACATTTTCTACGATTAAGAGAAAATCTGTTTTCAAAATCTTGATTTTATTTTACTTGGTCAGAAAAATAAATTTCCCAATACCGCAAAATTCCTACAATTAAAAGTCCTACCAATATAGTGATAAAAAGTCATTGGTTTTAATAGCACCCAAGTAAGTTTATTTATTGAAAATATTTTTTAAATTAAGAATTTTGAAATCGTTATTTGTAATTTTAAATAAATTTTATAAAATACTTTTACTATTTATCGATATTTAACATTAAAAAACCATTTCTAAATAATTTTTAAAAATTTAAAATAATTAAATGTTATTAAAATAAAATTTATATAAAAATGTTATTTATAATTTTTAATTAAAAAAAAAATTTTTAATTAAAAATAATAAAGTAAAATGGCCTGATAAAATTGCTAATAAATATAAATTAATTCTAGGCATGAAGCGTGTGACAATCCAACATACATACAAAATTCTTATCAAACGGAACCGAGAGTATATGGGATTCATTATCACACAAATAAATTACTGTGCTTATTATATTATAAAATTATTAATATTTTCATATTATTATAGGATGCCCTAAAATGTAGAATATGTAAAAAAATCATTTAAATGGAATATGTAAATTAAAATGGGTATTTTTAATTTATTAAAATTTGGTATTTTATTCAGTTATTTTTAACGGTTGTTGAGGATACCTTAATAATAAAATTAAATAACTATTAAAGTGAGCAAAAGTATATGGGGATTTGCATGAAATTAATCGTGTGTGGTTCCAGAATTATGGAAATTACAAGTAAGGAAATGAAATTAAAAAATGAAAACGAAATAGCAAAAATCAAACATGAAAATATCGTTCTTAATTAATAAATACGATTTAAAAACGAAAAACAAAAAATTGGATTTCTTTATCTCAAAGCTTATTTGAAATAGCAAAAAGATCACAAAGGAAGTTTGAAAAATAACAACTCATAAAACTCAGAAGGCACTGGAGAAAAAAAAATAAAAATGAAATAATTTTCTGTCAGTGTCATTAGACTGCAGACTATAAAAGTGAAACACAACTTGGATTAAGAGACAGACTTTCAAGTAATTTCAAGTTAAAGACAGGAAAGCAACTAGAATGATTCTACCGATTGTCGAAAACAGAAGCACCAATTAAGTGGTTGTGAATTCTAATTTGTATTGCGAACGCAGAGGTGCAATAAGCACTCAAAGTCATTGCTGTAATATCGAATTATTTTTTGTCGTTGTAATTAGTAATTAATTGTGCTGATCAATAAAAGTATATTATCTTGAATTCGTTATTGTTGTTAACTAAGACACGTTTTGGAGTCATATCAATAATTTTTAATTTAATATTTCTCAGACAACCCAACTACTTACAAATGCATCAAGCGAATTTTTTTGTTTGCTTGGCTCATTTATCGCATGCTCACGCTTTTGTCGAAAGTGATAAAAAAAATTCTCCTACACTCTAAAATTATTTCTTACATTAGAAAGATATTGAAAATTTAATTTAAAAGGCACAATGTTATAACAGATATTAACTTACCAACTGATCTAGAACAGCAAAGTCTATGCCAGTATTTGAAGGTACCATTCGAGAGTTGACAATAATTGTGGCACATCCAATTCCCATTATAACAAATACAAAGTCTATCAACACATGAATGTCTGCTGACACTGACCTTGCCCTGAGATATTAAAATCCCGGTTGTAGGGTCCCGACATTTGATTGGGCTTTCATTTGGGGGACCTAACAGATCATTTATTAATGACGTATGAGATTAGATCAACAATCTTGATTTCTCGTGAGTTAAAAATGTTCTTTTAACTATATTAGTTTTTCCATAATTGTTTAAGTAAAAGTCTTAAACAATAGGAAGAAAATGAGAAAAACAAGTAATTATAAAGTAAAGAGAACGTCCAATGCGTTGAACTCAATTAACAAATAAAAGAAACTCCTCATAAAAAGTATTAAAAAATTTCATTAAAAATGTATTGAAGGTTTTTGTCGTCATCTTAAGTTGAAGCAATAACAATTCAAAGTTTGAATATTTATTTTTTAGAAAGATCTGTTAATTTAAACAAACATATTTTATGCGAATAGTTCAATTAGTTCTACTGTCGTACAAGATTACAAAATTTCAACACTAAATCTCTGTTCAATAAATTGTCAATAATTTTAGCCGAATATTTCAGTAAGGAATTTTTCTAAAAAACTATGAAGGCCGTATTTATTCAAGCGTATCGTATGCAGGTAATGCTGGAACATATGACTAATGTGTACATTTTAAATATATTCACCAATTGATACAATATGGTTTACAGAGTAATACGAATTGTGTTCGGATTCTTCGGTATCATCCAGAGAGTCCAGACGGTTGTGGTTTTGTTGAAAATCGTATTCAGCAAGAAACATTGGCGAAGCAGAATGTCTATTGAAACTACAGCACTGTAGATTGGAGTTATTTGGGAGATTCGAATTGCGATCGTTGCGATCTGAAGTAAGAGATTCGTTTCGTATTTGTTCCATTTCTAGGACTGGAATTGGCAAAAGCAAACAAGCAGCCATAACTAAATATAAATCGGTCTATAGACAAGATTTTCACACATTAAACTCGATACCAATCTCGATATTGGTTCAGAACAATGGTTTGGTCTTTCATTTTTAAATTTGAATTGCGATCTAATATTCCCATTATGTGAAGTTTGAACACTGATAACACAGAAATATATTAAGAACAGAAAGATTTATGTTGATGCAATTATATATATATTAATTAAAGGTGAAGCGGCGCCATATTCCACAAATTATTATAATTCCAGAGTTTTGAGTACATTTTGTTTTTTTGTGCAGTTGAAGAAAGAGGTGGCTCTAATGATATTAAAACCAAATTTAAATATTTGTTATTTTAAGTTAAATAATATAATTAAATAAAATTAAATAAAATTAAATGTACTTGTTACCAGTACTACAAGTGGAAAACGCCGAACGCTGCCGTTTAATTCTGTTTGGCCAAGAAAGTATGTCTTTACTGATTCATAGTCAATTTGTTTATGAATACTCTAATTGTGCTATGAATGTTATGATGTAATATAGGAGCCGGCAAAAAATATTTTGTTTTTCTACGTCGATGAAATCTTATCAAAATCTAAAAAAGTACGATTCAAAACATTCATTTTGTGAAAATAGCATGTGCAAGTATACTAAAAGTGTAAACTATATCAGAGCCTGGACATAGTCTCAATCAGCTTCAATGACATTCTAAAATTGTGAAGCTCGCTTGTGAGCAAGGCCTCAGATGTTAACTCCAAATATTGGTGAAAATTGTTGGTCACCTCTCCTGAATTACTGAAGTTTTAAAACGTCGATAGCACTTGTAATTCCTAAAGATAACGCAATCCATGAGGTTTGTGTCAGGTGAGTAGACCGGGTAATTTAATAGAGACACACAGTGTTCTTCAAGCCAAAGTGCTACGTGAGGTCTGGCATTATCATGCTGAATGAACATTTAACAAGCAGGTACTATTGTTAGAAAGTTTGAAATCATATTCCGCAAAATGGTAGGTATCTCTGAGCATTGATAGATCCACCATCTTGAAAAGGTTCGAAAAACATGTGTGATTTTTCATAGTTTCTGGCAACAATAATCAGAACTTTGCGATCAGATTTTGTCCGTCTTGCAATAGTTGGACTATCACCTGTGTCATCCACACAAACACGGTTTCATTCTTTTGGAGGTACGTCTCAAAGGTAAATTCATTTTTCATCGATCACAATGATCTTTTCTTTAGCCATTCTTGCCGAATAAACATTCAACATTTATTGTCAGCAAGTGATTCTGATTCTCTTTTTTATTATCAGTCAAAATGTGAGAAACCCATCTGCTGCAAAGTGACTTCTTACCAAGTTCTTGTTTCAATATGCGGTGAACATTCGTCTCTTCAAATTCTATGACTCTTGAAATAGCTGAACAGCTTAAGTGGCAATCTTCTTTAATCATTTCACACGCAATTATGATATTCTTTTCTGCAGTGCTCGTTCTTGGTCTTCGTGAACTTTCTTTTCTCTCAAAGTGTTCGCTGTTGTCCTGCAAACTCTTTAGTAATCCGCTGTACTCTCCGAAGGCTAACGACGTTCTCTGCACCCCAACTTTCGACAAGAAAGCGGTGAATTTCGGTAGGCGAAAAGTTATTTCGTGTTAAAGTTGCAACGAAGAAATTTATGTCCCATTGGTTTGCCTTTATCTTTTATGTTGAATCATTTAATCAACTCTAAGCAATTTGTTTTAATTTAAATCTGGTTAATTATCTGTTTTAGAAAATTTACCTAAGAAATTTTAACCTTGATCTTCAGATATTTTTCAAGTTTTTTTGCCGGCCCCTAGATATGCATTTATTATATAAATAAGTTTTATAACCGCTATATTTATATCACTGGACCTTTGCTGGGATAATTACTACATCCAATGTTCCGTAAAGGGCAACCTGTAGAAATAATTTGCAAATAGTCCTACCTGGTGAATGATTTTACAAGTGAAGGTATATAAAAGCAGTACCATAAGACAAGACCAAATTGCGTCAATCTCAAAAATGTTGAATTAAGTAATTTTTCCTACCTTCAAAGATAAAGCCGTTGTTCCATGCTTTTCATTATATCAGTTATGACTTAGCAAAATGGTATTCCTAGGCATACTAAATGAATTACTAACATTTGAAAACGAAAGGTCAGTTGTCAGGTTTATAGTGCGAACGAGGACCTTTGGAATTACTGACACGCCATTCAATAGGAATGCGTCATTGTTATATATAAACTTTACATTTAATGTAATTTAGCACCATTCTTTCTCTGTCTAACTAAAACAGGATCTAAAAAGACCCAATAATAATAATAATAATAATAATAATAATAATAATAATAATAATAATAATAATAATAATAATAATAATAATAATAATAATAATAATAATAATAATAATAATAATAATAATAATAATAATAATAATAATAATAATAATAATAATAAATACTTTTTCTTGAGCATTGTATTACTTCACAGCAATCTCCATATTTGGGGACCTGGCCAAATGGGCAAGTGTTACTGCAGTGTTTATCCGAAACGCAAGCAATTTCACCTCCTGTTTGACATTTGCACTGTTGACAGGTTGACACGGATGACATCCAAGTTTCATTATCATAATATTCGAATCCATTACTTCGACAAATTTCTGAATCCATTGAAATATTTTTTGATAATTATTCAAATTTTATCATTATTCAGTTATTATTCAATGTTCTAACGCAGGCACATAAGGGGTATATATATATATATATATCAACCTGCTAATGGCTGCTGTCTTAAGCTCCAGGGGTAAGTGTGTCCATGAACAAACCCTTACAATAATATGCTTGATGTAATTCAACCAAGCCTTAATGTAGGGGCTGTCAGTGAACAAGTGAGATTCATAGTTAATAATTCATAAATATTCTAAATATTTACTTAAATTTTTGGAAGAACAAAGTCTTCGAGATGCTGAACGGATTTATGTAGCTCTTTCATCTACAAACTCAAATGCTTATGATAGAACTTTCAACACATCGCTTAATCACCATAGAAGAATATAATTAGCAATTATCCGGAACGCTGGGACAAAGCCATAATAAAGCCAAGGCCAGAAAGTTTCCTTAAAAGATGATCGCATGAAGCACAGAAATTTAAATGGAGAAATAAAAATGATGAAGACTTAGTGTAGTTTAATGTATGGTACCTGACTACTTAAAATATGGAGAAAATTTGGTGACTGTCAATTTGATTTTGATTTCGGGATGGGTAGGACTAAATGTTGCGGAATAAGTTTTAGATCTATTATGAAAGCATTGTTATTTCAATGTTTCCTAGAAATCAACTCCTCAGGAAACCCAAGAAATAAGAAAATCCCCAATGATAATTGATAAGGAACATTTTGTATACAACATAAACTAGTAAATTTAAAATGTAAATTACCATTTCCATCCATGAGCTAAGAGAAAGATATGTAATTTCGCAGTCAGATTAAATGATCCTTGGTCTTTGGGATTATCAAAATTTGTGAATTAATTATTATTATTATTATTATTATTATTATTATTATTATTATTATTATTATTATTATTATTATTATTATTATTATTATTATTATTATTATTATTATTATTATTATTATTATTATTATTATTATTATTATTATTATTATTATTATTATTATTATTATTATTATTATTATTATTATTATTATTATTATTATTATTATTATTATTATTATTATTATTATTATTATTATTATTATTATTATTATTATTATTATTATTATTATTATTATTATTATTATTATTATTATTATTATTATTATTATTATTATTATTATTTATTATTATTATTATTATTAATATTATTATTATTATTATTATTATTATTATTATTATTATTATTATTATTATTATTATTATTATTATTATTATTATTATTATTATTATTATTATTATTATTATTATTATTATTCAAGGCTGCATTACAATAATCTTATGGTGGTTACTTATACAGAACATTTGATTTATACGTCATCATTTGTTGAAAAAATAATTAGTAAAAAACAGATATATTGGCGAGAAAAGAGCGAGTCATTGGTATATTGAACAAGTGGTCAGAACCAAAATGTCGCAGAATACAATTTTATGAATTTATATAATAATATACTTACTATCTTTTAATTTTGTGGAGACTCCATTTCTGGCCATAGACTTACATTCTTCACATTGAATGAAATCCCAGCCATCCAATCCAACACAATTACACAAACATCCTTTATTATTAATCCACGAAGAGTTAAGATTTCTCGCCAATCCATCCTCGGAAATGCAATTCGCCAGCAAATAGTTCGTCATAGTTGTCACGAGAATCATGCGAATGAGAATGAGAAAGTACAAATTGATATAAAACATAGCTAGAAAATCTGATGATGAAAACATTCCAGAACAATGTGATCTGAGAAAACAATTCACATCAACCTCATCAACATATAATGATTGGTAGTGAACCATAAAGAAGTCACACAGATCAACGCTACTGAATTTAGTAATGGCACACAGTATATGATCTGCTATTCCAATAACAATACGTACCGGCGAACTGTCCGCACTTAATACGTTGAAACGGTGGTAATAATTATCATCAACATAACCAATATAGATTACGTCATATTAATTACTAAAATTAATAAGTTTTTTAAATTAAAATTACATTAGTTTGGTTTTGTTTTAATGATACAAATATTTCATTACTATCAAGACATCATTTGATTGGTTGATTCCTGAACTTGGCTATGTTCGACCTTTGAACCTTTTATGGTCATATAGATATAATTATATTGTAAATGTATGAAATGTTCTCAGAATATCTGACCTAGAAAATGCCGAAGTTTGAAATAAGCAAAAAAAAGCAAAAAAAAAAGAAAAATGTAAATAAAAAATATAAAAAGTAATAAACTTATTTTTCATTTCTAAGTGAATTACATAATAACAAAAAAAATATTAAATATAGGGAAATTTTAAATGAATCACAATGAGGAGGGAGAGGCCATAGTTGATAACTCCCCAGCAAGTAAAATGTATTATTTCAAATAATAAATAAAATTTATATATTTGAAGATTATCATTCAAAGGGCTATCATAGTGTTGGGTTTTAATAATTTAGGTCGGAAACCTCTGACTCCACCCAACGTATATTTGAATCACAAATCTCTCAAAATCCAAAGATATACTAAACGACAGAGTTTTACCAGTTGAATCGGTTATCCGCTCGGCGCGGATGCTTTGTCAATATCTTTAACAATATTCACCTTTTAATAGAACTTTTCAATTTGATCTGGTCCGCTTCCAATTCAATTTTCTTCTCACGTCTCAATTATTTCTTAATTCTATCCATTCGTTTCCCGAACTTCCTGATTACCCTAAGCTCAGTTTCTTCTTGTCCCTAGCCAGTTTACTCTGATTGTCCCAATCCTTATATACTATTCGAAATCGGGATGACAAATGATATTGCCGAGCCAATCTCTCTCTTGACATTTGACTCCACATATATGCTTCGGCTGTCACCCAGAATGGTCCTACGAACAAAGATAATTAATGGCCCGCCCGGGCCTTTCTACACGCACTATCATTTTATTGGTCTTCTTCCATTAATCATTGTGACACGATAATGGACCCAAATCTTCCTTCAGTTTACTTTCTTCTTTGTTTATCCAACTCAGGATTTCTTTCTACTAGCTAATTAATTAAATGATTAATTAATTTCATTTTATTATTTTTCCTCTTTTACGTACCTTTTCGCACTCTTCCTAGCTATTTCTGAAAATTCCGTTATCACCATGTTATTACCCGCTATCTGTCCCCCCATGATCAATTTTCCAGACTTTAATTCGAATTTATGAATCTTCTATCGATCTTTCTCAATTCACCTTTTATGTGCTTTTCCCATATACTGATGCACTTTCTCGAGCCTTTCTATCCATTTTATTTCTTCGCATTGTCAATTCTCTCCTTGACCAGTCTTACCCTTCTCTCATTCCTTTAATTACAAATATAATTCAATTTCAATTTTAATTATTTTATAACCCCAGCAATAGTTAGAGGAATAGCAACTTTGTGTGACATAGTACAGCTGACCATTTCCTCTTGAAGGTGATGATAAGAGCAAATGAGTCCGTTTCGGTGCTAATATAAAATAATGAAACATTTATATGACAAAAAATTCACATATACACTTATTCACATTTTTCATGTTACACCATTCGGTACTACCGTGTTATCTTACCCCCAAAAATTAAATTATAAAATTAAAAATAATTAAAATAACAATATAAAAAATGAGAGAATACATTATTGATGACGTTATTGAACATTATTGAACATGAATTTATTAAGGATATCTGTAATTTATGTGATTATGTGAGTTTATGTGGCGCCAACGTGTTCTAAGCAACAGTGCCGATGTGTTCGACACTATTCTCAACGACATTGTGGTTTTCTGGCCACCTAGATGACCATTTACAAACTCTTTACAAACATTTGTTTAGTTTGTAACTGTGATTTAGAAAATAAATATAATAATTATATGTGTTCTTTTTTAATTTAATTTTTGGAGGTAAGATAACACGGAAGTATCCACCATTCTATAAAAATGAAAAATTGCAAAAATAAAAATTAATCAAAACAAAAAAATTTATTTCACTTAATGCTCAACCAATGTTTAAGGAAATCACTTCTAGAATATTGGTACTCAAAACACTTGAGTTCGTCTTAAGATTTATTACATCAATAATGTTGGAGTTGTTGGTGAAATGTGAAATTAATAATTGCTGAGCAGGCCTAAATAACAAATATCAAGTAATATTCTAAAATGAAAAAATCTATTGTGGGAAAAGGGTAAAATAAATGGTGTAATCTTCAGGAATTATAAAAAGAAAAATAAGAGCAAGAAATTGAGAAATGAGAAGATTATCCCAAAATTAAAGAAATCAAAAAATAAAGAACAAAAAAAAGGCAATTGTTAATTAAGTTGTACAAAATGTGGAAATGAAATTTTTAAATCTAAAACAAAATTAAAAAAAAGAAAAAAATGTGGCGGGAGGAATTGGAAACATTAAAAAGGAATATATATTGACAGTTGTTAGAAATAATTGGGAAACTATGGGGAAAACAATGGAATGTGGTGTAGGCAAAACATTGTCAAACAGGAATAATCTCAAGTACCAGAGAACGCCAAACTATAAAATGGAAAATCTATAGCAGAAAATAGATGAAAAATTAAAGAAATTTAAAGGAACCGAATTAGCAGAGACAAAATATTGAAGTTAGTTGTTATTAAGTGGATTACGGAATGAATTGTTGAGAAAGATGAATCGAAGGAAAGTTAAGATGTTTAAATTAGACGTATCAAAAACACAAGGAACGACAAATAATAATAAATTATATTAATAAATTATTGGTGTCATTAAAATCGGTGTAGTCATCTGTGATAATCAATAAAGGTTTATATTGTCTGAAAATTGTTATTGTATTGATCCAATAAAACATGCATGGAGCCAAATAATTAAAAGTATTCTTAAACTTCATCAACAATTTAAATGAAAAGTGTTCTCAATCATGGAATTTGAATTATTAAACTGGAAATGTACAACGGGTTCAATAAAACTGGAAATTGAGGCGTCTGAAATTAAAGTAGGTTTAACCAATATTCACAGTAGATGTGAAAGCGGGTGTCGTAATGCATACATTTCTATCTGACTCCGAAAGCTGCTTTAGTTGGCAACAATAACGAATTCCAGACAATATGAACTTTAATTGATCAACTAAATTGATTAGTAATTTACAGCGACACCAATAACTCAATATTACAACAATGATTTTGAGTGCATATTGCAATTCTTCGGGAGGAATAGCACACATGTAACACTACTCGGAATTCACAACCACTTAACTACTGTTTCTAGTTTCGATAATCGATAGAATTTGTGTGGTTGCTTTCCTAGCTTTAACTTTAACAATTTGTTTTAAATTTCTCTTCCAATCTGACAATGTTTTTTTAATAATTTTGTAATTCGCTTTGTGTCCACACTTGCGTTTCTATTTTCTAGTCAACCTTTTTTCTTTTTAAATTTGCGTCTCCTTTATTCTTTGCAAATTATGTCCTTGAACCATCCTAGTGTACCATCCAATAACACTTACAGATAATCATTTCATTTTAAAATTCTTTCTCCAGCACATTCCCTTGGATTGTCTTCAACAGCTGATGAGATATGCAAGATGTTATTTCAGACTTACCAGGTTGAACATTTTCTTTATCTCGGACAAGTTGTCAAGGTATGGTAATTTAATTTCGATTTTGTTTTTGATTTCCCTGCTTCCATTTGTGATCGTTATAGAAGAAATCACATAATAATACAACCGACGATCAATGTGGAAGACTCGAATCTAGTCAAGCATCAAAATTTCAAGAAATTATTAGCAAACCTACTACATCATCTGATAAATCACATTGACAAATCTCCTTCGGGAACAGAACTTCTGGCTTACTTTCACCACAAGATAGAAATCCAAAGTAAAATAATTAATGCAATCAATTCAAATGAAGATGAAGACTCAATAACTCATGGGATAGGCAATACAGAAACAATAGATTCAAACAGGTTCGATAAATTGTTCTCAACCATGGAGTTGGAATGGACAGGGGCTTCAATAAAACCAGCAATTGAGGGGCCTGAAAATTAAATAATCAGTTAATATGATATAAACAGTAGATGCGACAGAATGGGGAGGAGGGTAATGCATAAATGTCTAATTGACTCTAGCAAACATTAACGCCTTAGGACAGCTTAGGACTAGTTAAAAAATTTCATTGTAGCATCAAATCAAGAGCCATTCCACTCAATTTGAGGTTGACATAGGTACAAATGCCGATTAATGAGATACGTTGTCAAGTACAAGATGATTGTTAATTTAATATATAATCTGGTGAGAATGTTAATTAGCTATGTACGGACCATCACAGACGTTGTTTGCAACAACTGGTTCCGGCAGACCAACTGATTAGACTTGCAAGATGTATGATGTATGATGTTCAACATCCAAAGCATTTTGATTAACTTTCACTGAAAATGAGAACGATCTTAAGCTTTATAATGAAGCTGGTAGACCCGATCTACGCATCGGTGCCAGTGAAATGAATTTTAAAGCAAACTTTTATTAAAATGTACTAAAAAGTAAAAAATACCATTTTTCTTATTGCATCTATCTTCAGAACAAAAGAAACAGCGCAGTTTCACAGTCGGCCTCTTTCTATAAATGTTTATCGTGCTTGTAGTATTATATGATTTTTTAATTTTAAGATTAGCGTTTGTTTCTATTTTTCTATTTTTTGATCGCGTGCTACGTGTGGAAATAGAAAAACAAAATAAAAACTATATAGTGATAATTTACTATAAATTATCCCCATAGAAAAATTGAATAATTAAAAAGTAGCCAATATAAAAAAGTCAATTAAAACCCTAAAAGAATCCTCAAAAGAAATCTGTAAGAGAAATTAAAGAAAATCAAAGACGACAAACATTCATTCTTGGTATATTTGGAATTTGGATCTTTTTTTTATTTGGATAATTTTACATCCAAATCAATAAACCGAAATATAATAATCAATAATGATAAAATCAATAATTATAGATTCAAATCAATAAACCGAAATATAATAATCAATAATGATAAAATCAATAATTATAGATTCAAATTAATAAACCGAAATATAATAATCAATAATGATAAAATCGATAATTGTACATCCAAATATCCCAAAATATAATAATCAATAATGATAAAATCAATAATTATAGATTCAAATTAATAAACCGAAATATAATAATCAATAATGATAAAATCGATAATTGTACATCCAAATCAATCCGAAAATATAATAATCAATAATGATAAAATCAATAATTATAGATTCAAATCAATAAACCGAAATATAATAATCAATAATGATAAAATCAATAATTATAGATTCAAATTAATAAACCGAAATATAATAATCAATAATGATAAAATCGATAATTGTACATCCAAATCAATCCGAAAATATAATAATCAATAATGATAAAATCAATAATTATAGATTCAAATTAATAAACCGAAATATAATAATCAATAATGATAAAATCGATAATTGTACATCCAAATCAATCCGAAAATATAATAATCAATAATGATAAAATCAATAATTATAGATTCAAATCAATAAACCGAAATATAATAATCAATAATGATAAAATCAATAATTATAGATTCAAATCATTAAACCGAAATATAATCAATAATGATAAAATCAATAATAATAGATTCAAATTAATAAACCGAAATATAATAATCAATAATGATAAAATCGATAATTGTACATCCAAATCAATCCGAAAATATAATAATCAATAATGATAAAATCAATAATTATAGATTCAAATTAATAAACCGAAATATAATAATCAATAATGATAAAATCGATAATTGTACATCCAAATCAATCCGAAAATATAATAATCAATAATGATAAAATCAATAATTATAGATTCAAATCAATAAACCGAAATATAATAATCAATAATGATAAAATCAATAATTATAGATTCAAATCATTAAACCGAAATATAATCAATAATGATAAAATCAATAATAATAAATTCAAATTAATAAACCGAAATATAATAATCAATAATGATAAAATCGATAATTTTACAGCCAAATTAATAAACCGAAATATAATAATCAATAATGATAAAATCGATAAACAAGAAAACATTAAAGAGATTTATTCACATCAAACACTACAAGCGTGACATCAGCCCGTCCCAGTGGATCCACTGAATCTCAGCAAAGTTTCCGTGGCAGTTAACCTCTCATCATCATCGTCATGCTCATCGTGACATTTGATTAAAATCGATTTCTTCTCGAAGCCCTTCTGAGTGCCGGAATTGCTGTCCCTTGACAATGAGATTGGTTTCTTGGCAACCACCCCGATTTGAACGTGTTCCGATTCGCTGGACTGCTTGCTAGACACGCTGGGCGGTTCCGAGGATGGATAGAATGTGATTGGCTGGGACTGCAAATAAGACAACAATAATCAATAATCAATGAATCCATTGCTTCATTTGCTGCCACTTACTTGTTTCTGCGCTTTCGGTTCTGCTGTCTCATTTGATTGGCTGGAAAACGATTTCGACACCTTGGCAACCTTTGGCAGCCGAGACTTCATCATTTCACTTTTGATTGGAACTGATTTTCTCCTGATTCGCATCGATTTGATCACCTGGCAATCAATCAGTCACGAGCAGAGGGACAAACGGAATTTACCTTTTGCAAATTTGGCCTTTTCTTTTTGACAGTCGTCTCGTACTCGTCAAGCAAGGTCAATGGCTAATATAATCATCATCATCGTCATCATCAACAGCACAAAATGGAACATACCCGCTTCCGTGAGCGATCTGATTTGCGTTGGCCCATCAATTGAGGAGGTTTTGATGTGTTTGAGTTGTCAGCTGAGGGGGATAAATCAATCACAAACTGATTATTAGTTATATGCCAACGATAATAATTATTATTATTTTTATTGTTAATATTCAGGCATAGCAAACATGGGGACAGGATAAATTATTTGGAGTAAGAGAGGCGAGAGATGAAATAAATTCCATCAACAATCAATGAGACAAATAATAATAATAATCAATACCAATATAAATAAAAACCAATAGGGTTAATAGAAATAGTAATTAACAATATTATTGATAATCAATAATAAAAATAATCACTTTAATATTGAATAGAAATCAATAAAAATATAATATTTTATAAAAATCAATAAAAATATTATATTCAATAGAAATCAATAAAAATATAATATTCAATAGAAATCAATAAAAATATAATATTCAATAGAAATCAATAAAAATATAATATTCAATAGAAATCCAGAAAATATAATATTCAATAGAAATCAATAAAAATATAATATTTAATAAAAATCAATAAAATATAATATTCAATAGAGATCAATAAAAATATAATATTCAATAGAAATCAATAAAAATATTATATTCAATAGAAATCAATAAAAATATTATATTCAAAATATTATAATCAATAAAAATATTATATTTAATAGAAATCAATAAAAATATAATATTCAATAGAAATCAATAAAAATATAATATTCAATAGAAATCAATAAAAATATATTATTCAATAGAAATCCAGAAAATATAATATTCAATAGAAATCAATAAAAATATAATATTTAATAAAAATCAATAAAATATTATATTCAATAGAAATCAATAAAAATATTATATTCAATAGAAATCAATAAAAATATTATATTCAATAGAAATCAATAAAAATATTATATTCAATAGAAATCAATAAAAATATTATATTCAATAGAAATCAATAGAAATATTATATTCAATGTAAGGCAAAATTTTTATAGAGTAAAAGAGGTGAGAGATGAGACAAATTCCATCAATAATCAATAATAATGATAATCAATATAAATAAATGATAAAAAGTCAATAATCGTATTTAACAATATTATTGATAATAATCACCAAAGGTAATAATAATCGATAATAATGGATAGAAATAATCAATATAACAGGGGTGATGAAAGGAATCAAAGAGTCAAAATGCCGAACCGGATCCAAGTAGAGGTGATCCTATGATGATGGGGTGGATATCACTAATGATTAACTCAATGGCATTCACTTACTGGCCGGTTCTGATTCTGGGACATTCGAGCAGTCAGGAGGAGAATTAACGGGCGAATGGGAAATCACTGGCGACTCACGGAGGATTTCTTCTAGTTTTGGGGGAGTTTTGGCCTTTACTGGTGGTGACGGACTGACATGCCTCGGTTTGGGCCTCGCCGCCTGTTTGATTATCGATCGCTGTTTGGTTCGCTTCAAGATCTTCCGGCTGAATTTCTCGGTGGACATAATCTCTTCGTGTCGACTGTATTTGCTGCGTAAATCATTTGACCGTCTCAGCTGCCGAGGCCGATTGACATCGAGATTCTTTCCATGCTCTTCATCGGTTGTCGCACACGAGCAAAGGGAGCATTGCCTTAATGAGATTAGGGAGGAGATAATTTGCTGTCAATATTTTCAATGATTTTTCTATCATTTCATCAGTACAAATAATAATAAATAGAAATAATATAATATTATTCAATATTTAATATAATATTTAATAAAAAGTAATAATATAATATACAATAAAAATAAACAATATTATATTGAAAAAAAATCAATAATATAATATTTAATAAAAATCAATAATATTATAGTTAATAAAAGTAATAATATAATATACAATAAAAATAAACAATATTATATTGAAAAAATCAATAATATAATATTTAATAAAAATCAATAATATTATAGTTAATAAAATCAATAATATAATATTTAATAAAAATCAATAATATCATATTGAATAAAAATCAATAATATCATATTTAATAAAAATCAATAATATTATATTTAATAAAAATCAATAATATTATATTTAATAAAAATAAACAATATTATTTTATATAAAAATCAATAATAGTATATTCAATAAAAATTAAACAATATTATATAAAAATCAATAATAATATTATATTCAATAATAACATAAAATAAAAATCAACAGATGCCTAATTAACACTAAAAATCAATTACCATCCATATAGTTTCGTCTTCCTTGGCATTCGTGTGAGAGGGGGGTCAAGACATCCTATGTGAATGAATTTATGGCAATTGTCGCAATCGATGAGCATGTGCTGATCACTGACACTCTTGCACATGTAGCACCTGAATGGATCAATATATAATAATAATCAATATTATAATCAATCAATACTCATTTATAACTGATTCTGGTTTTGTCTTGGTGTTTGTAGCACTTGTTTCTTTATCGGGTCCTAAAACCAGAGATTCGTTTCCATTTCCATTGCTGCTATTGGTTGGGATTTGAAACTTGTCCAAGAGATTATTGATTACCTCCATCAATTCCCGATGCTATCCAATCCTTAATTAATGCAAATTGATCCAGCGCCAGTTCTTACCTTTACTAACTGTCTAATTATATCGAATTTCAATGCGACTTGTTCCAGGCCCAACTTGAACTCTTTTTCTGTCGATTCCTTCTTGGCCACGGTCTAATTATATTTATATTGATTATATCAAATAATTAATATAATGAAAATTTTCGATTATAAAAAATCCATTTCAATCTATTTCAAAATTTAATGAATTATTTTCATTGAATAAATTACAAAATGTAAAATATCAAATTTTTGGATATTTATCTATGAATAAACTACCTTTGTCAATTTTATAATCAATAATGATGAAATAAAATTAATATGCATTAATAATCAATAATATTAGAATTAATTATAATTATCAATATCAGTAAGTAATCAATAAAATCAATCAATAATAAATAATAAAAATCAATAAAATAATCGATATCAATAAATAAAATCCATGGTAATAATCAATAATAATAAATAACAAAAATCAATAAAATAATCGATAACAATAAATAAAATCCATGATAGTAATCAATAATAATAAATAATAAAAATCAATAAAATAATCGATAACAGTAAATAAAATCCATGATAATAATCAATCAATAATAAATAACAAAAATCAATAAAATAATCGATAACAATAAATAAAATCCATGATAGTAATCAATAATAATTAATAATAAAAATCAATAAAATAATCGATAACAATAAATAAAATCCATGATAATAATCAATAATAATTAATAATAAAAATCAATAAAATAATCGATAACAGTAAATAAAATCCATGATAATAATCAATAATAATCAATACAATGAGACCCCCTAATAAATAATGTAGTAGACCAAGTAGACCAAAAAACCCAAAACCCAAAATAAAGTCGCCATTATTGAATACTATGCACAAACAGAAATTACCTTATTGAATTGATGGGAAGTATTCTGCTCAGATAATTGCAACTCACGGCGAAAGCTCTCCAACCGAACAATTTCCTGGCTTGTTTCATCAATTTTCTTTTCCCTATCTGTACAAATGGAAATGATCATTGTCAATGTTGAAAAGAGAGTAAATTTTACCGAGGAAGTAGGTGATAAAATCTGGACCGAAAACCGGCATTCCTGAGGCTACGGTTTTCGTGTCGTTGGTAGTTTGAGAATTCAGTACGTCCTGTGGCAGTCGCAAATTTGTAGCTTTTTTCTTGAACAGAAATACGGCAATCGGATTTGTTTCCAAAAAGCAGGCGACTTTTGTTTTAGGAACTAATGAAGGGTAACAAGGTGTTTAGCGATTGTATTTAAAGGATGGCAAAATACCCACCGAAAGGCGTTGGTACCAATTCAAGAAATTTAGAATGCATTGATGAAAAGAACTGGCGCTTTCTGATCAATCTCGTGTCATTGTAATGGTTATTGTTGTGCCATTCTTCCAATCGCAGTTTCTGACGATTAACTGCAGCATTCCAATTTTTCCTACGACGTTTTACCGTCTCTTTATCAGTGTGTTGCCTGCAATTGGCAAAATACGGGTCGTCTGGAATTCTAAATCAATCTTATTGAGAAATAAGTGAATATAGCGAGATACTTCTTCATTATTCGGTTCTGATAATAATCCTTCTTTCTGTGCGCTAGACAAGATAATAAGATTCGACACAACAAAAAACGATTTACCAAAGAACATGGAAAACGTTTTTACACAAACCCGCGTCGCAACTAATACAAATACCGGTACGAGCGAAAAAAAGGATTCGTACACAAACCGCATTCACGTGCTGACCAATCTTTCAAAGGCAAGTTCAGACAAAGTGATCTAATTAAGTTGCAATTATGAGAGAGTAAGATGGAGAAGAAAATTTACTTCAGATAAATTTTCAATGTCATTAAATGCTACACCAGGGGTGTAGAGAGCACATAATAAATGCACCCAGCGATTATTCTCGGTCCGTTTGAACACTCCACCCTCGACAGGACACAATTCACATCTCTAGTTATCAGATTAACGTTATTATCACATTTGATGATTTAAATGACTTTAGGAGAATTATAAATGTCCATAAATAATCATGGTCAAGTTGTTAGTACAATATTTAACGATCTGCATTGTTTCACTGTGAAAATACCATATGAATACTAATGTGTGCATGTAAATAACGCTATTGCCCAATTATTGATATTTAATAATAAATTATAACTTTTACAATAACTTGTAATTTTAATCGACAACATAATATTTTCATTTTAAAAATCGGATTTTGCTATCAATTGATTATATGCTAAAATGTTTCAAATTTATTTTGATTTACCTAATTATTTAAATTTCTTGAGTAGATATTGAGCATGGAAAATAAAACTGTAGAGATAATTTTGGTAAATATTTTCTTTTTAAATAAATAAGTTAACGCTTTGATTTCTGTTTTCTGAAAATCGATTATAACAGCATTTCCTAAACTGTGATGCGCTAACGGGTGACAGGTGGTTCACCAAAACATTTTCAAATTCTTTAATTTAACATTTAATTGAATTTTTATCGATTGAAAAAAGAAAGTCTTGTAATAAAATTTAATTTTTAATTAACTACACATAATTCTGTTTTTACACAATAAATATGTTCCTAAAAATATTTGTGTAAAAAAAGATATTGGCTGAAATAATTTAATTTTATTGTTCCACTTTTTTTTTAACTTTATATTCCAGGTTTTAACTTAATTGTAATAAATCCACTTGTCAAACACACAAAGCAGTCCCGAAACAGATTTTAAAGGTGACTCTGCTGGGTTCTAACAATTTTCTTACAACACAACAACTTTACGAAATAATTTCTTATTCTAGTCTGTTTATTTCTACTTTGAGCTTTCCGACAAAATAATTGGTTAATTTAATCTTATTTAAATTTTGAAAACGCAAATCATCAAATTCTGATATTTTTTCTTTGTCAATATCAATTTTTTAATTTTACTAGCGCGATTGCTTCATCTACATATTTTGATTTCAACTGTTCATGTCCAAACCGATTTTCATTGGTGAATAGTGTTCTGATAAATTTGATTTGACTTACTTGTTTTTGATTTGACCTATATAAAACTGAAAAAATAACAAATTTAATTTGACTTATAAAACTCTGAAAAAAAATTCGTGAAAATACCTAGAAAATCGTGAAGAATCAAAAAATACTAATAATAATGATGCTAATAATGCTGATAGGCGATAAACAAAGAGTGAAAATAAAAAGAGAAAATATGATTTAGAGGGGGGAATTAAAATTCGCCTGAAAATGCAATGGAAAGAAACCACATATAAATAAAGGGATAAGGGAAAGACAGTGTAGTGATTTTACAGGTGTTTTGTTATTTTTATTAAAAACGTTTATTAAAATTATTAAATTAAATTATTAAATAAACAGTAGTAAAACATTTGTTTTAATATTAGTATATAGATAGCTTTTTGAATATAGCTGATTGTAAATTTATAATAAAATTTCTAAGAATTGTTCAATTTTTTTTATTATTCTGAATGGACCATTTAATAAATATACATTGAGGATATAGTTGCATATTTTGATTGTTACATTGACCTACCAGGCATTTTATCTACTTCTATTGGGAATTGTTAGATTTTACAATTGTGCGCCAATGCAACATTTGTAAATAAGCAACGATAATATAATTCATTTAATGATCTGTCTAAGCTTATAGACATTTGTTATTATCGTATTATTGGCCTCATTATGCGTCTGCTTCATTATTAAAGAAACATCTCTGGACAAAAATACTTGCGATGGAAATAAAGAAGTACACGAAACGTTTAATTATTAGGATTTATCTTTAAAAGTTCAATCGAATTTTCTGATGAAAAAAATGAACCAAACGAACTTTGTGGACAATAATACTCTAATATTCATTCAATCAGATCCCATTAATAATTATCAAAATAATTTAAATGCAACTCATCTATCTCGAACTAATTCCCGCGAACATTTAAATATTGTTAGCTGCAACTGCAGTTATAATTTCTTGTCAGCCAAAGAGGACCAAACCTCAACAGACAGTATAAAAGAAAATAGATTTGGAGCAAAAGGTGAAGAGAAATAGGGCCGAAAAACAGTAAAAAATTATATATTCTCATTTCCAAATTTGGATTTTAACAATTGAAACCTTTTTTTACAACATTAAAAATAAAAAAAACAGCACCTACCTGAACTCATTCAACAACCGATCGCGTATGACATTAAGCACCCAATAGAACGATTGAAATAAACTCAGGTAGAGTAGCGTCCTACCTGAGTCGAAGCCAAGGGTATAAATACCCGATCAGAAAGCAATAACAACACAAACAAAACAAAGAAAAACATACGAATTTTCTTTAATTTTCATTTTCGGCGAACTTAAATGATTGAATTAATTATAATTTTTGTGGAGATTTAGCGTTAAGTAATGCCATTAATCATTATCGAATATATTAAAACGAACGCAAAGCAAAAATGATTCTGAAAAAATGAACATTTATAAATTATGCATTTCAGAGAATTTAGGATTATATTAGGGACAAGTAGGAAATTTCGGGATTATCATGAAGTAGACAGAATCTTAAGCTGATAGGAAAGCACGAGTCATTCGAGGAAACATCTATGATGCAGAAGGAGGACAGCTCAACATTCCACTGTATTATTAATGTTTATATTAATTTCTTTTTCTTTGTTTTTGTAAAATCTTCATGCACAGCATAAATAAATATACTCGGGCGTAGGTGGATCTTCCCCTGGTGGTCTGACGAAAGAAGGATGAGTGAATCTTCACTCGTGTCAGATGGAATGAGACCGGAGTATACATAATGAAAGAAACATCAGAAACATGTCATTGAGTAATTAAAGGAGGGCGGTTGAGGAGGTTCGAAAAGAAACATTTGATCAATTATTTAATAAACGAACAGAAACGAGGTTTCGATGAGTGGCTACTAAATTATGAGTGGTATGATTGTTTTCTAATTGTTTCTTTAAACAATTTAAATAAATGATAAAATTTTAATATGCATGTCACAATGTTAGATAAAGGTTCTTTTGGAATATCTCTATCCCTGATCTTCATATACAATTTCTAAATTAATAATAAATGACGAATTTTAGACTTTTAGCGTTACAATATCGCAGGAAATGAAAAATTATGCACGGAATGTCGGTTAATGGGAAGTCAGGAGCTGCGACAGATCCCCCGAAACAATAAAAGAAAGATTGGGATTAATATGAAATTTGAAATTTGCTAAAATAAGGGTTGTTTTCTATGTCGAGTTAATCGTAAAGTAAAAATATTCTTAAATAACAAAATGACGAGTAAAACAATTAACCCATAGGATAGGAACACATTAAGGAGATAACACGAAGGAGATAATTTAATGGGCTTTAGAGAAATCATGACTTAAAATTGAAAAGCGTCTTATTTTTTATAAGTATCTCCAATAGGCAAAACTGATTTTTGACTTTCTATCATAAATAAAAGTAGCATTGTCATTCATATATGATGATTAAAATTTAATTAAGATATTATTAGTATGGATTCAATGGAAAATTTCTGCCAAGGTGTGATGCGCTATATGACAAAAGCGACTCAGTAGGCCGAGAGAGCTGAGTCGCTCATGAAAAGAGGTCAAAGTATGGAAGGAACCTGGTTTATGCACAAAAAAGGGCAGAAACTTCATCAGAAGATCGAGCCCCTGGAGTAAACTCGGGCCGAAGACTAAGGAACAATCAGAAAACTTAAAATAAATATCCATTCGAGCGCGGGCCCAGAAAATTAGAGACTTCTGGGCGGGAAATCATATCGACGCTGAAGTTGGAGGAGTACCGTCGTATTCCGAGACAGAACTGTTTTCTGCATTAGCAGTTCTGATCTCCAAAATGTCGACAATAACTCTAATCACAAAGAAACCCTCCAAGCCCCTACCAGGGAAATTCGAATGAAAACGCAGGTGGGAGCTCCAGTTCACCTAGAAAGATGGCCCATAAAAATGACGATAATGAAATGATTAACCCTACACTGCATGACTTTTTATATTTGATTGTCTAAGTACTTTGTACACTTTCACTTAAACTGTAAGACGTTTTAAAAATTGATTTGGTAATACAAAACTATTGAGAATTACATTACGATTTTTTTGTATTATATTACAAATATAGCCAATACACTGTAATATGAGAGAACATTTACCGAGAACAAGAGCGAGACAGTTGTGTATCACCAGTGATACAATATGCAGTGTAGGGTTAATAATATAAATAATTGTATTGATCTGAGTAAATTTTGGCTTAGTAGTATAACCGAAATAATTAATCAAATTGAAAAGACTGTTTCCTTAAGAAACAATCATATTAAAATTAAAATGTAAATAAAATACATTGAGAAAATTACGATATCGTTATCTTCTTAAGGCTAAGGAAAATTGTCTCCTAATGAAAATATCTAAATATTATTCGGACCTTATTTAAACAATAAATTAAATGTAATTTATAAAACATTTCGCGACATCAAATGAACAATTACAGTGATTTTGTCGAATTAATCTCAGCCAATTCGACTGAAAACTCCAATTTCAAAAGCTTTTTTGACCTTTTGACAATTCGTTTAAACGAAGTGTTTTTATTGTTATTTATTATTTTATTGAAGGTTTGAAGTAGACGGCGACTAATAAGAGATTGAGTACATAAAAAATGATGAAGGGACAAGGTAAATCGAGGTACGACACCTTCTACGGTACCCTGTGAACTTAGCTACTCGTTGGATTGTTAATATTTCTCGTTGTAGAGCTCACCTTTTGCCAAAGGTCACCCGCTAAAGCCCAGTAACAACGTCACCTGTGAAGTTCTAATAGAATTGTGTAGCTTATAATAGCATCACTCAATTGTTTAATGTATTCAACTAACGACGAAAGCCTTGGATTTTTTCTACACATTTTATAATAATCAAAATTTATTGGTTTTATGTGTAATAAATTTTATAAATTATGTCTGTGGATGAATATAACTAATAATTAATTCCCTTTGTATATTTTATTTTGATTATTTAATTTATACCCCATAAGATATATTAGAAAACATCAAAATAATAATACATGAGGACAAATATGTTGAATACAGATAAAATGTAATAAAATAAGAATACCCAAATATCATAGCAGAGTTATTGTTATATAGTGTTAAATAATTAGATTATAAATATATAAAAAGAATTCAGAAATAAAATAAAATATAATGTACATAATCGTAAGAATATATACAAATATTATCAGGTGTTATTTTCAAATATTATTGCTACATTTTGAATAATGTTGTCCTATTGAGCTGACTCCTATTTTCATCTACAATGAGCACAGATGTTGAATTTGTATTTGTCTGACCCTGTCCGATAACACTTAGACAACACTAATGAGTTCGTAGGCTTACCCTCGTAACCCAAGTCAACCGTCCTACTTATGAAGTGCTAATTTACCCCTTAATACTAAGTTGAATTTTTCATGTTTAATTTTTAATTCATGTTAAGCTTTCCCATGCTGTTTTTAATAAAATTTTATTATTTTATTTTTATTAATATTATTTTTGGAATAGAAAATAAAATTAAGATTTAAAAATACATTCAGTTTTTTAATAAAAAAAAGAATTCTTAAATTTGTATTATATAATATTTATAATAAAATAAAATAAAATAATTACTTCTCATTCAAAGTTTAAGTATATTAACTAAGAATTTTGTATAAGCTGATTTATCAAAATATTGTATAAATCAATTATCTAATTATCATCGTTTGATTTGTTCACTAGAACTCTTAGTTTAGCATTTTTTTATTATAAACACACTTGATTAGGACATTTATAAAAGCTAAATTAAATAAATTCCCCTTGTAGAGTTAATGAGTTTTATTAAAAGTCGAAAATATTGAATAACGAATTTGTTTAAATAATAAAAATAACATCCTTTTTATTTAGAATTGTAAACTTTATCAAATTTTGAAATCTTTTAAATGACATCCCAAAAAGATATTAAAAAATTTCCTATAGTATATTCAAAATTTTATGATATCACATTTGGCGGTTTAGAAAGACTCCATGTTTTTGATTCTTGTAAATGGCGAAAAGTCGTGGATCTT
The DNA here is from genome assembly GCA_959609185.1 of Schmidtea polychroa. NCBI lineage: Eukaryota > Metazoa > Platyhelminthes > Tricladida > Dugesiidae > Schmidtea > Schmidtea polychroa. The sequence continues at coordinate 52,489 of CAUHTR010007956.1, forward strand.
TTAATTAGTAATAATAATATATATAGCGACTATTACAAGCGAAAATATATAATTAATATTCCACAGATTACTCTAGTGATTCAAAATCTAAAGATACATTTAATGGAGTAGTTCCTGTTATTTCATATGATACTATTACAGAAGCTTTTGAAGCAACTGAAGATCAGTTGAAGATTGGTCATTCTTCAAGCTATTTAGATAGTCTAAAAGTACAAAATTATATTAAAATAAAATACAAAATTCAAATATTGCAGTACAGTTACAATGTGGCTAAAATTGTTGAAGTTGCCGCAGTCGCTCTCATTCCTAATGTTTTTGTTAAATGGAAATTGTTATCAAAATTTAGATATCACGTTGGTGGAACTATTTTGGCAGCCAGATTAGCATTAGTGAATGGTTGGGCTATAAATGTTGGAGGTGGGTTTCATCATGCATCTAAAAACTCTGGTGGCGGTTTTTGTGTTTATGCTGATATTTCAATAGCAATTAAAGAAATGCAAATTCAAAATCCAAATCAAAAATTCCTCATAATCGATTTAGATGCCCACCAGGTTATTTATTTTAATTTGACATTTGATATAAGGTATTGAATATCCATAAAAATTTCTGTTTTATTATTTCAAGTCAAATAGAAATATTTATGGCCAATTTTTGATGCAGCAACGCCTTGAGGATTAATTTGAGGAATTGTTATAGTCACGTCTATTAATGAAGAAATTCCTATTTTATAATGTTAATAATTTATTATATAAATTTAGTTTCCACGGCAACGATTATTTAAACAAGACTTTATTTTGATTAATTTTTGATTTTTATCATTAATTCAATAATTATTGTAATTTTATGTTAATTGACTAGTTCAATGTTATGTTAACCAAAGGAAATAAGTTATATTAAAATTGATGGTTAGATCTTTAGGGAAATGGTCACGAAACTGATTTTAAGAATGATCCAAATGTGTTCATATTTGATATGTATAATGAAGGTATCTATCCACATGATGAAGAAGCTAAAGGTTTGATTGAACATTTACTCATCGAATTGATATTTGTATTCCAGCTGGAATTAAGTTAGGAGTTGGGTTGATGTCATACACAAAGGATCCGGAATATCTCCAAAAATTGACGGAGTAAGTTTTGCTGATGTTAATTTAGTATCAGCATTTTATAATGTTTTTAATTGCATTAATTTAATAAACATTTTTTGTTTAAATAAGTGAATAACGCTTCGATTTTAAATGTGTTCATTTGATTTGATCTCTACATTTTCTCAAGGAATTTGGAAAAGTGTTTCATTGAATTTCAGCCGGAATTGATAATTTATAACGCTGGAACAGACTGCTTATTGGGTGACCCCCTCGGCCGTTTAAGTTTGACTGAAAATGGAATAATCAAACGAGATGAAATCGTATTTGAAAAGGCCAAAGAGAAAAAATGTCCAATACTAATGCTGACGAGTGGCGGTTATCAGCTGACGAATGCTGCTATTATTGCTAAGTCAATTTGGAATCTTTTCCAAAAAAATCTTATCCAATGAAAATTGATTTGTTTCATTGATAACACAATTAATTTTTACTGAAAATATTTTTAGAACTTACCGGAGTCACTTCAATAAATAAATTTTGTTCATTTTATTATTTTCATATCTTTATTACGCTGAGAAATTTTATTTATTTATCTAGATTTACTCTACTTCCTCAAAATGTTCAATTTACCAGCGAAATGTCATTAGCTGTGAGATGAAACTTGAATATTATGGAAAAGTAAATTTAATTAGATGAAGATTTGACAAGATTATTCTTGGAGTTTGAAGTGTATGAAAAAGATGACGGTGACTATTGGAAGTAGAATAGCAATGTTGTTGAAAGGTCTGCTTAAAAATTTTTCTATAATTTCACATGACGATCTAGATTGGTAACATTATCTCAAAATCATCTACAATTGATAATGTTGTAACTGGTTATGGTACAATCAGTGTCGGATTTACCTTGTCTAGATCTCCACAATTTTAGGGGTCAGAAAATGTCATTCCATTTTTTCAATTTGAAAAAAATTTGGTTAAATTTTTGAAAGTTTAGTTCTAATATACAGCATATTTATCGGAGGTCTTTAAATCAGATTTATTTCATTACTCAATATTTTCAAATTGTTGTCAAATTTTATAACAATTCATCAAATCAGCAGATATTCTAACGTTATATTTGCACCTTATCAAGTTCAATGAGGAATAAAGTTGTGGAAATTGATTGGAGCTTATGACAGATATCCCAATGCGGAGGAAGTCGTAAGAACAGGAAAGTAAGTGCCTCATCGAGCCCTATTCCATATAACAAAGTCAAGTAGCAATATGCCACCAAAAAATACCAATACCCACAAAAATTGCACGGTAACAATAAAAAGTGATCGAAGTGTCCCAAATGACTACAATAAGCTGATTGTTCATATGAGCAATTTATTCTGCGTTACTGCGATAGAAGTAGTGTATGTATCGCTCATTTCAACAACTGGAGCTAATAAAATCTAATATCCAACTGCGCGGAGATTGTATCAGAAAGAAAATGTCGTTCACATCTTCTAATGGTGTTTGTAGACGTAAAATTAGTTTGCGATATTAATAACAACCTAAAACCAGTCGAGTTCAGCATATGAAATTTCAAATGAGTAACGATATTCAACAAGAAGATTGCACCTAGAACACAGATCTTACATTATTCGGAGAAAACAAAAGCAAATGGAGTAAACATTGGAAACGAAGACGAATGCCAGGCGTTGCTAGAAATTCAGTAGTTACTCTGGTAAAATAGTCGTCTGGTTCGATATCGTCAGTAAGCTCAATGCTCTCACATTGGATCTATTCAAGGTAATGGGAGTTCGAGAAATGTCTAAGGACGTATTCATGTGCTCATTTGTAAAAAAAATGTTACACCACATAATATAAAGCTATCAAACCTGACATACCAAGTGATTAACTCGTTCGCCACCAAGGTCTTCTGGGGAAAACATATACCATAGCCCAATTTTTTTCATTGTTATACGAAATCAATTGGAAAAGATTTTACGTATGTGTATTTAGAACAGTCCAATAAAGTAAAATAAGTATTCTTTTAAACTGACACAAATATGTGATGCTGGGCTATAGATAGAAACTACATGTCGTGGCCCACGTCACATTAAATTAGAAGAAATCGATTATAAGCCAAAAAATATCTGTCACGTGTGTGGCGTTGAACTGTGGTAGTAAAAGGCCGTGTCACATATATGTGACGTTTGGAAGGAAGGGGTTAAGCATCACAAGAAATGGAACAAAGATAGAAGGAATAATCAAATACTGCGTGAGTCAGAACCCTTCTCAGCCAAGCAGACCACAGCAATAGTTAGTGATATATGCAAGTGTAGAAAGTCAATGGGAAGAAGTGTTTAAATCGGACTCGTGAGTCTAGCAAAAATCAAAAACAATAGATAGAAGATCAACTATATCCAATCAAAGTAAGCAGTCGAGAATGTGTCAGGTGATGACGAGTATATATATGTATATATTGAACCTTCTCAGAAAAGAGGAAACAAGAACATGAAAAGACAGTCAAACTGGAACTGCACAATAGTAGCATATAATGAGGACTCCAGCGCACTTTCAAGGTCATGGAATATCAAGATCAAATATAGACCAATCGAATCATTTATTTATTTTTTTTTTTAAATTAACATTTTATTTAATTACTTCTTTTTAATTTTTTTCATTTTAATTTTATTAATTAATTATTTTATTATGTTTTATTTTAATTTATTACATTTAATTAATTTATTAGTTTATTAATATTTTATTTTAATTACTTACGCTATTTAATTATTATTATTATTTTTTATTTATTTATTTATTTTTTTTTTTAATTAATTAATTTATTTTTTATTTTTATTTAATTACTTCTATTTATTTATTTATTTATTTTATTTTTTTATTTTTAATTTTCTTAATTAATTATTTTATTATGTTTTTATTTTAGTATTATTTTATTTATTATTATTATTATTATTATTATTTTTTTTTTTTTTAATTTTACATTTACATTATATTCTAACAAGAGGTAAATTATAACAATAATATTTCAATTTGAATAAAATATTAATTAGAAATTATTTAATTTATTATAAAATAAAACGCTGAGTTAATTTTAGATAAACCGGATATTAATTTTTCGGAAAAAATAAATAAAATAAACACAAAAATAATATTTCTTACTTGAAACTAATTATCTAAATTAATTGGACAAATGAATAATTAAATGATAAAACACATTTTAATTAACTAAGTCAAACAATTCACAATATATATTTTATTATTCACATAAATTTAATTGTTAAAGTGCTTGTTTCGATTTGCATTCATTTGTAGACGGAGCAGTTGCGATATGCATTTGACGAATCTTATAGTGACCGTAGGCATAGCTTTCATTACAATTGTACCAATACCTTTTATCGTCCAAACATTGGAGAGCTCGTTTTTCTGTCATGAAAGTATACAACTGATGATTAACACTTCCTATTCTCTTTTGTTGGATGCTCACTGTTCCACCATCAGTATACACTTTTTTATAGGCTTCGTGTGTAAGATTAGAGTTTGTAAGTCTTATTCCTTTGGCTTTTAGAGTGTTTTTATCGCCTTGGAGTGAGTAGCACTTGGGTCGAAGAAACACCCATTCTTTATATTGATTTCCTTTATTCTCATCCTTAACTTTCCCGATTACAGAACAAATTTTATCAGAGAACAACGGATCGGTCACTGGATAATTTGAAGTATCTAGGAGCCCATCTTCAATCATTTTTGGATATAGTTGTAAGCGTAAATCTACATTTTTACACTCTAAAAAGAAGGAATCTGTGTCACCAGCTACGATATTAATTTGACAATTGAATTTTTCTCTATAACTCTGTAGTTCTTTATATTGAAACTGGTACATGCGAAGTTTGGATAAATCAAGTACGGTTTGTCCAATATACATTGGTCTATCTAAACACACAATTTCCTTATTGAGTATAACAGCAATGAGATCATCCGCAATCTTGATGCTACGACGAAACATAGGATGACTACAATAAGTTATCAATCTTTTGCTTTTGCTGCATAATCTCAAATTTATACGTTTCTTCAAGTTTTCCACAGTTTTACCGTATAAACTGTTGTTCTTTAACTTATAATAATCTCGCTGAAACGAATCCGTACTAGCTGCTCTCATTTTGGTATTGTAATCAATATATCCTTTGAAAATAGCCACTTGTTTGAATTCTACAGCACGATTAACTTTTGTGACTTTTGCGCCTTAACTCAACCACTCTGTCAAAACTCTACCATTAACTACATAGTTTTTCTTAGGCTCATGAGTTAACAACAGCTTTTCAACTTTACTACCAGGTGGATAACAAAGCTCAGGAGCTATAGGTAAATCATCTAGCTTATCTTGTATACTATCAGGAATGACGATGTCAACCTCTAGAACATATCCACGATCTCCATCAAACTCATCCCCATTTGCACATCTTTCAACAATACCATTCATTTCAGTCTGATCATTTATCCATCTAAATTCCTCAACAGGAAGTTTTTGCGACAGCGCCCATCCATATAAATTATTAACATCTAGGTATGACATTTGTGTTGATTCATCAGCTTCAACATGATGTTTGTTGATAAATGTCATTCCACCACGAATACCAGCTTCAAATAAACGGTAAAGCTCTGGATCTTGAATAAGTTCTACCGGTTCAGGTAACTGTTTAATAGCTGATGCCCAACTTAATCCGGGTATGGAAACAAACGATAGAGCCTCAAGTCCATCTTCGTCAAATGTTTTTTCTCTGAAAGCTTCAAAAACATCGGCCAACAGAAAAACATCCAACTTGAGATATACGAGCATGTAATCTAGCAGTGTCTCACAGTTGTATTGTTGCCAGATTCGATTTGCATGTATATAATCTTCTTGACTAACTCCCTCCCAAATCGGTGGTAATTCTGTTATTGACTGTAAAACATCCATTGATGTAGCCATATCATAAGGAAAAATGGTTTTACAAGTCATCATCTGTGATTCGAAAACATCTGAGGTCAGTGGAAGACTTGGTAAATTTCTTGATAAATTTGCCAAGCTGCTATTTAAAAATTGTAAAGAATCAATGAATCTAATTCTTCTGCCTTTCGATGTCGCTGTCAGTGTGAGAAACTTTTCTGTTGATTGAGGAATAACATTTAAATTCCAATCAGGGAATTTTCCAATTGCATATTTTAATATATGATGAATGTCATATCCACGAAGATTATGAAATACAACAGGTAAAGACGGATTGATTCTTCTAGCCAAGTTGCAATCTTGACATGCTGCTCCGAGATATTGACCAGTAAAATGATCATGATCTCGAACAGGTATATTGATAATCTTTTTACAAAGGTAGCAATGAGTTTGATTCGTAAATTCTTCCTGCTGTTCCCAAGTGAGTTCCATCATTTCCTTTGATCCATTAATTTTATACCACGGATAAACTATGTCTGTAGCTATATCATCCAATGCTTGTATGAACTGAATGATACAGTTTTCCCCAACAAATGTTTCATTTCGGATCGGACAACCTTGATGAAGAAGCACAAATTCAGATGCAATCGGCTCATGTTTTTGGAAGTGTTTGTCATCTAGAGGTAATATCGATTCAAAGTCCGCGTAGACAACAAACTGCTGTTTTATAGTTTTACTCCAGTCTTTAAATTCGATATATTTATTCTCTGGCATTGAGTATAGAGTCGTCCGCTCCACATTTTTCCTACAAAGACCTATATGTCTTTCAAAAGCAGGACGTTTTCGAAACCCATGAAGACATGTATGACACCATTGTGATTGGATTCTGACTCCTTCTACTCTATCTCTGTAATTCAGCAGTCGATCGAGATTGGTTACAGCCAAAAAATGATAATTTAATTCTAAAATTTAGTTAATATTTTAATGATTAAAGGAAATATTACCTTCTTCAATCAATAAGAGATATATCTGAGATCCCGTCGAAGTACTTCTATATACCAAGTCAACGAACGGATTCTTGAAAATATCATTAGTTTTTTGTTTAATTGGATCTTTATTATATTTGAGAACATTGATCGCTAGATTAGGATTCATTGCTTCAAATTGGCAAATGTTAACCAACTTCATTGGAAACCAATATTTCATTACTCTTTCTCTGTGGTGTTTTATGTCATCATAATGTAATACAGCCAGTATGCCATATAAAAAGCAGAATTGATCATTATTTTGAACATTAACTAAAGCCTGACAGTTTTTCAGGTAATTTGGCGTTTTAATGTAACTTGATCCTGTAAAAAAAAAAAAAAATTATGAATATTTTATATTATGTAAAAACTTACCAGATACGTGTATTATGTCTGATAATTTAGTTAAAATCATAGTAACTTCTAATATTTTATGAATTCTCCACCCACTACTTTGTTGAGTGTATTTCTCCAACTTTTCTTTTAATTTTTCAATTCCATCATTAATAAATGAAGATGACATTGTAATTGCTTTATTCGACAAACACCATTTTTAATTTCACCATCCTCTTTGATAAACTCTGCACAAAGTCCAAATTGTATTTTTACTGTCCCCATTCGTTGAATATGATCTTCTATTTCTTTGATGAGACAATCTGGAACAACAATGTCAGGAGAATTAATTGCAGATACATCGCTTGTCAATTCAACACGAGAATCATTTAAGTCAGACTCCCGACGTGGACACAATTGTATGTTAGAGTCTCCATTTCCGTAAAATATTGACTTTCGTTTTGTGGTGCCAGAGTTTTGTCTAACTATATTTATAATTAATATTAAACAACTTAAATAACATAACTTGTAACATATTCTTTAATCTGCTTAGGATCGTATGATGTATTCATTTTCGATTGTACTATAAAAAATTAATAATTGTTAATAGTAGAAAGAGTATTACTTTTAGTGATCATCCTGCTCTTCGTTTCTTCGAATCTTCTAAGATGGTGTCCGTGTTGTCGTACAAACATTAACCACCTACCTGGTGATATAATGAGACATTCCGGACATATGTAACCCGATAAGGTAGAGTCATTTATCTTGAAATATGATGATGTAACTGATTTACAGTTCTCCACATCTTCATGACTTTCGGCAATACAAAATTTATATAAACTGCATCCGTTCACTAAAAGAAAATAATCATTAATATTAGATTATATAAGTTAAATTAAAAGTTTAAATGACAAACATTTGAAAAGTTACTGCTTATATATTACACATGATTAAATTCTGACCAATCAAAATCAAGGAAGGGGTAGGAAAAATAAATGCATTACGTTGCAGTATTTTAAAACACATTTTGACGCTAAAGTTGACTTATTTAACATTTTCATAATAATTTAATAAAAATAATGTGATGAACCCACAAAGTAATATCATTTTTCATCAAATTGCAAAACAGTAATAACGTTTTCATAAAATTGTAACAAAGTAATAACATATTTCAGATAAATTTAATGTGATAAAAATAATGTGATGAACCCACAAAGTAATATCATTTTTCATCAAATTGCAAAACAGTAATAACGTTTTCATAAAATTGTAACAAAGTAATAACATATTTCAGATAAATTTTCAACAGTTGTAAAATATTTAAGCAAATTGTAACAAGATTAGAAAATATTACAACAAAGTAGTAACATATTTCAGAAATTTCAACAAAGTTGTAAAATATTTATCAAATTGTAACTAAAATAATAAAAATATTGCAACAAAGTAATAAAATAATGATGTTAATTGGGACAAATCAATACATTATTTCGAAGACGGACAACAAATTAAAAAGAATATTGTAATAAATTGTGAAGTCTTTCAGTAAATTACAACAAAGTAATAACATATTTCGGAAATATTTCACCAGATGTAAAATATTTAAGCAAATTGTTATAAGATTATAAAAATATTGCAACAAAGTAATAAAATAATACAACATTTTAAACTCTAGATCAATCCATTTTATAGAAAATTAAATTTTATCTCTATAATATATGAATAAATATTCAAGGAAATTACGTTAACGTATAATAAATACAAATTTCTCGTAAAAACATGTGTGTATTACTCACAAAACAAGATACATAATTTTTAATCAATCCATTTTATAGAAAATTAAATTTTATCTATATATTATATGAACAAAATCCTAAGAAAATTACGTTAACTGTATGAAAAATACAAATTTATCGTAAAAACATGTGTGTATTACACAAAACATACTAGACATACTTTTTAATCAAGCTATTTTATAGAAAATTAAATTTTATCCATATAATATATGAATTAAATCCTAAGAAAATTACGTTAACTGTATGAAAAAATACAAATTTATCGTAAAAACATGTGTGTATTACACACAAAGCGACAAACTAAAGTTTTAATTGAGCCATTTTGTAGAGAATTAAATTCTGCCTATACATGGTTACACTTAAATCCCAATCGAACAAAGAGAAAAGAGAGAAAAAGAGAGAGAAAGAGAGAGTGTTATCTTTCGACTTTACGCTTCTTACCATTTTAGAATAAGATTTTTTATTAAAATTTGTGTTAATTTGACTGATTCAATTTGATGGAGTTATTGTTAATTCGTTTTATTATATATACTCTGAGTTTATCCGACAACATATTTTCTCCCTCTATGGGTACTGCTTGTAAGGGTACTGATCGTAAAGGTACTGCTGTGTTTTATTTAGGCAAATATTTGGTTATTATTTGGCGTTAAATTCATTGGTAATTTTTTAGAGTTAGCGGGATTTTACCAACATTTTTTTTTGGTGAATTTCATGTTAATTGAAAGAATATTTAAGGCTTAGTGTTAATTCTAAGATAAATTTAATTAATTTCTTGATAATTTGCTATATTTTATTGACTTGTTTTTAAATTTTAAATAAAAATTAATTTTTAATGAGGTTAATAATCAAGTGATAGGATAAATTTTGATGATGATGACTTTGTAATGATATTGAATTTGACTAAATTAATATATCAATATATTTTTCTAAGAATATTTACACATTGATGATACTTTAAAATATTGAAAATCTAAAGTTGAAACCAACTAATTTTATCATGATGATGATATATTTGAAATCTACTTGAAAATTAATGTAAAATATACTGAAATTTGTGATTTAGTTTGAAAGATATATCATTTTATAATGGCTATAATTAGCCGAATCGATGATCTATCAATATATTTCATCTCTAATTAGATATTTGATGGTGAATGTGGTGAAATATTTGTAGGAAATATTCATTTTAGCGAATTTTGATCTTTTACTGAGGTCTTTGAATTTAGCTACTAAATTATTTCAATGGAAGAATGTTTGTAACAATTAAATAAAATTCATATTTTGAAGAATTTCTATGGATTTTAAGATATATTAAAGGGCTCAAGTGGGTGAAATTATATTCGGTTGGATTTAGTGAAGGTTAAGATGGTAATATATGATTTTTAAGGGGGTTTTTAAAATGCTAGAAATATTTGGTGAGGGATCGGTTAATGTTTTGAATATTTATATATTCTTATTGGTAAAATATCAAATTTTGAAGGGAAATAGTCAGCTGTGAATAGTTCCTGTGAAATTATATCGTTTTAGAGGTTGCACAGTAATTTGTTTCAGAACCAGTTTTAATTAATTATCCACGGTTTTATTAATGGTTAATGATCAATTTACTTGTTTTTGACAATGAGAAATTTGAAATCTTTAGAATTAATTGATATCAATGGTTATTGCTTTAAATTATTTTTATTTAAGAAGTTATTTTATTCATTTTGGGGATATCGTTGACAAAGCTTGAGAAATATTAACTTAAAAGAATTGGAAAACAACTAAAGAAAAGTGATCTTTGAAGGAAATTTATGATTTTAATTAGAAATTAAATCGGTTGAATATCTATTGAAGGAATATTGTTATCGGATGGATAAATGATATTTTCCTAAATTACCTTATTATATTATTATTTTAATGACTAAATTAACCAATATTCATAAATTTATCGTACAAAATATCCATGTTTTGGTTACTCAAACATCTTAAATTTCTCGCAAAGATATATTACGTCTAATGATCATCTAATTAAATTAGAAAATAATTGTTACTTTTTAATATATATTTCTAACTAATAAGCCCCTTAATTGGATAAATGATAACCATATTTCTATTATGACTCCTTTAATTATTTTTGCCTCAAACAAATTTACTCCAAATGATAAAGAATTTAAAATTATCAATGAATAATGACCATGTTTTCTCATATTATTAACTATTGTAACGAACATTAGATGAATAAATTAATTTTTGCTTTAAATAACTACAAAGTTAACCAATAAATTAGTCGCTCGACATAAGTGTAAAGTTACATTTAAAATATTCACGAATTTCTGATCATCTCACTAAATTACCTAAGAATTTCTAAATGATTAATATTGCGACATGTTGAATGTGACCAGTACCCTTGCTAGCAATACCCATAGGGGGACAGAATATTTTGTCGGATAAACTAGGAGTATATGGTCTTTATTGATATATCAAAATACTGTTATTTATAAATTAACTAAAACATACTATATTATTTTACTGAATGATACCTTAAATGTTTTTAATATACATATTTCTAAAATAAATCAACAGATCAAACCAACAACATGTATGCAAGACCACCCATTGTTAATTTATTTCCAGTGTCACATCTTTCAAGAATGCCGTGAGTGTTTAAAGAAAGCTGAGCTAAAAGAAACTTTCCAGATAACAACTCTCCTGAATGTTTTGAACAAAAATGAGCGAAATTGAGAACAAACGATTAGATGGCGATTAACTTCTGGCCACAACCCTAACAACATGAAAATTAAGATTTTAATTATTGAATTCGTTGTTTTCTGCATGGAAATACTAACAGAATATTTTTTAATTCAAAAAATCTTCATTATAAATTTTTGAATTTAAAAAATTAAATGAAGGATATATAAGTGTACATAATATTATAATATTATATAAAATTATACTGTATTTATTAATAAATTTAGAATACATAAAATTATAATATTATAATATTTTATAAATACTATATAATAATGTTTAAATATGCTTAAATAACTAAATTGTTTAAATATGTTTAAATACTAAATTTAAATTATTTAAATTTAAATTAATTAAATATAATTATGATATAACTTTATTTCTTTCGTTTTAGTATCCATAAATAAAGAATTTACTACAATATTTTAATTATTTTAATTAGTAATGAAGAAAATGAATTATATGATTATGAAGAAGATGAGTCAGACAAAATGGTGAAACACTAAAAGACTTATGTTCTGGATTTAGAGATTTCTTATTAAAACATGAATTATAGAAGAAGATGAACCAGACAAAATGGTGAAACACTAAAGGAGTTATAGTTTTTAGATTTAGAGATTTCTTATTAAAACATGAATTATATGATTATGAGGAAGATGAACCAGACAAAATGGTGAAACACTAAAGGAGTTTAAATGGATTTTTTAAATGAATTAGCTGATTGTAGGTGTCCTTCAACATGAATGTTTACTTAAATTATGTAAACTTTCTTTCAACGAATGTCAAGAAAAATTGGAAAAAACCGATGTTTTAGCAATTAAGTAAAATATTCGTTACACCTGAAGAATATTATTAATAATGTAAGACATGAATTAATTCTTTAAAATAAATATATTATATTTAGGTATCTGTGTTTTATGGTGGGAAATGTCATTGAAAAAGTATACCACAAATAACAGTTGCCTAATAGTCAGGTAGAATTTAATTTCTGACGATAAAATGATAAATAACATCTGTAAGTTAATGGCTTTTAAATTTTAGCAATGATAGTTGACACCGCATCAGAAACTAAGAAATATTCGCAAGATGTATTCCAAATGGCCTGATGGAGATGATAATTTTGAGATAGATTACCAGCAGAAGAGCGAGAAAAATTTGTAAATTAAATATAATAGGGTTGGGTGGGTCCTCTTTATCCCTTAATTAATATATATTTACAAGCTGATCGTCGTGGTGGGCGGTTGTAATCTAACTAGTGGGAGGCCTCTGTAAATATATATTTGTGTTAGTGAAAACATTAATTAATTTGGTTATAGTGCCAATGACGCATGTATTTTGAAATTATACGTTTCGAATGTGCTGGTAGTTGACTACCCATGCTAGGCGTAATGTTCCGTACGGAAAGCTATAATGCCCAGGTTCTTCTGACCCCACTTGGGGGAGGCACAGACGACCCTTGTGGACGTGAACAAATATCCACCGTGTCTTTCAGGCACAGATATTTGGTCACTGCTCATTAGGCCTGGCAATACTAAATGCATAAACTTTGCCTTGTCCTCTCTTGTCTTGATTTTTATCGTTTAAATATTAAAGTAGGTGTTATAAGTTTTATTTACTAACCTTAATAAACCATAATATGCTTTAAACTCGAAAACCCTTGCGACATGTTGAGTGTGACTAGTACCCATATGAGCAATACCCATAGGGGGACAGAATATTTTGTCGGATAGACTAGGAGTATATACACCATGTTAAACAAGGTATGTGTATATAGAATGTGTGTGTAAAATTATTGTCAACTTCCCGTGAAGGCAAACACAGAATATTGCAAACATATAATAATTCTCTACCCCATAACTTAGTGTGTAAAAATTATTTTAGGTTTTTGATTAATTATAATAATAATAATAATAATAATAAAGTTTAATGGGTTGTATAAAAAATATTTAGGTTTTCACTAATATTGATAATAATAATTGTTAATGGGTTCTGTGTGTATGTGTAAAAATATTTTATGTTTTTGACTAATATTTGCAATAATAATAATAATAATAATAATAATAATAATAATAACAATAATAATATTAATAATAATACTTTGAAATTGTATTTGAAAATAATTTGCGACATGTTGATTGTGAGTAGTACCCTTGTGACCAATACCCATAGGGGGACAGAATATCTTGTCGGATAAACTCGGAGTATATATAATAATAATATTAATAATAATAATATTGATTAAAACTTTGAAAATAATTCTTTGAAAATAATACTTTGAACAATATTTGATGAAAAAGTTCCTGAAATAATCATGAAAATGTTGAAAATCGTGAAAATATTGAAAATGTAGAAAATTATGAAAAAATTGATAATTATTAAAAAATGCAAATGATGAAAATGTTGAAAATCCTGAAATTGACGTAGAAATTAAGTTTTATGAATATGTAAGTAAATAATAATAATGAAACTTCTAAAAAAAAAATAATAATTAGAACTTTGCAAATAATAATAATAATTCTTTGAAAATAACTTTGAAAATATTAATAATAATAATAAGATGAAAAACTTTCAAAATAACTGTAAAAATAATAATTTAATAATAATAGTAAAGAAATATTGAAAAATATTGAAAAATATTAAAATATTCATGCAAATGATGAAAATGTTGAAAATCATGAAATTGATGTAGAAATTAAGTTTTATGAATAATTGCAAATAATAATAAGAATAATAATAATAATAATAATAGTAATAATAATAATAATAATAATAATAATAATAATAATAATAATAATAATAATAATAATAATAATAATAATAATAATAATAATAATAATAATAATAATAATAATAATAATAATAATAATAATAATAATAATAATAATAATAATAATAATAATAATAATTTTGAAAATAACATCTTCCACACGGGCGTTAATATTTTAAAAGAAAATATTGAAAATTAAAAAATAATAATATGTAATCAACGATTTAAACAAATTATATTATTACGTATTCGATAATTAAAACAAAAAATTATATAATCAATGATTTAAACAAAATTAAATTATTATGTAATCGATAATTAAAACAAAATTATTAGTTCTAAAAATATTAGGCTTCGATTACGTAATAGTTCTAAAATATGTGGCATCGTTCTAAAAATATTAGTTCTAAAAATATGATGAGTCATCGTATGAGTCATCGTTCTAAAAATGTGATGAGTCATTGTATGAGTCATCGTTCTAAAAATATTAGGCATCGTTCTAAAAGTATGACGTAATCATTCTAAAAATAAGAGGCATCGTTCTAAAAATATTAGGCATCGTTCTAAAATTATGACGTAATCATTCTAAAAATATTAGGCATCGTTCTAAAAATATTAGGCATCGTTCTAAAAATATTAGGCATCGTTCTAAAAATATTAGGCATCATTCTAAAAATATGACGTAATCATTCTAAAAATATTAGGCACCATTCTAAAAATATGACGTAATCATTCTAAAAATAATAGGCATCGTTCTAAAAATATTAGGCATCATTCTAAAAATAATAGGTACCATTCTAAAAATAATAGGCATCATTCTAAAAATATTAGGCATCGTTCTAAAAATATGACGTAATCATTCTAAAAATATTAGGCACCATTCTAAAAATATTAGGCATCATTCTAAAAATATTAGGCATCATTCTAAAAATATTAGGCATCATTCTAAAAATATGACGTAATCATTCTAAAAATATTAGGCATCAATCTAAAAATATTAGGCATCGTTCTAAAAATATTAGGCATCATTCTAAAAATATTAGGCATCATTCTAAAAATATGACGTAATCATTCTAAAAATATTAGGCATCATTCTAAAAATAATAGGTACCATTCTAAAAATAATAGGCATCGTTGAGTGAGTCATTCTCTTTGTTAATATTAATGATGATGATACCTTCAATAGCTCATTTGAAAGGTCTTGGACTATGCTTTAAGATGAGGTATCGTCCAATAAAATCCGTTGGTGGGAACATTAATTTTTGGGATGAAAAAAAGTAGGTCACCGCTGGGCCAATTAATAATATTTTGAAAAATAATAATAATTTAACGTTGAAAAGATGATGGTCATCAATTGTTAATAACATTAAAACTATTAAAGATATATCAGATACCTATAGCTCATTCGAAAGGTCTTGGACTGAGCTTTAAGATGAGGTATCGTCCAATAAAATCCGTTGGTGGGAACATTAATTTTTGGGATGAAAAAAAGTATGGGCCCTCTGGGCCAATTAATTAAAACAAAAAATTAAATTAAAAAAAAAATGACCTTGACCTTTTATTAAAAAAAAAAAATTTTCCCGGGGGGGGGGGGGGAGGGGGTATATGTGGTCTGGCGGGGACATGGTCTGGCGGGGACACATCATACTACTCACAATCAAAAATTCCACTCAGAAAAACTGATATAATGTGACCTCGATTCCGACGATGAATATTTTTCGTTAGAGGAACAAGAGAACATTGAAGATTAGAAAAACATGATCATAGGCGAACCCGATATCGCAATAGAAGGGAAACAAATTTTATTATCCAAAAGGCGAGAAAGAATCGACACGACACTTTGGAAGGCGCATAGATGATGGCGACCTATCACTAAATTCATCTTGGACAAATATTATAGAACAGGGCCAGGCAAGTACAGATTAAACGTGTACGTCGAGGAACGTCAACAGTAGAAGTCTTCTAATAATCCTCAATCTCCTCAATTCAGATCAACAACCCAATTAAACTAATAACAAATAATTTTCGGAACTAGTGTTATACAATATGTAAATTATTTAATAATATAGTATTTTATTTTAATAATATAATTATAAAGGACAGAAACTATTTAATAAAATATGAATATAATTAGAAAGGTCAGAAACATGACAAAATATTATTTAATAAACAAATATTGGATAAATGTATATAGCATGTAAAATAAATATTTATATTAAGTACTTAAAATTTAGTATATAAACAATCACCAAAATCAGTCTATTCGCCCAAAAATTAAACCTAGTACCTGAACCTTGTTAAGGTAATCTTTGCGAGATTTCAAAATAAGACAGTCAGAAAAGTCTAACAGATTTTTGCATTCACAATATAAATTGCACAACAAAAAATTCAACAGAAACATAACCAGCACTTATTTTAAATAAATTGAGTATAAAAATTCTAGAAGAACAAATTGAACTGTAAATTTTAAAAGGTGAATTTTATTTTTGAATAAATTGTAGTAACTAGGTCGTATTGTTATTCGATCATTTATATAAAAACCAGTAAGTTGAGAATCTCAAATAGTGAGACCTCAATATATGTACATTAGTATAAAAGAATCTTGCATTTTGTAGCAGTAATGAGTCTTTGAGAATGGAAAACAATGGAAACTTTATCTGGCTTTTAGAGTTGATCGCAAAATTCGATCCATTTTTATATGACAATATTCAACTGTATGACAAATTTGGTTCTGGGAAAACATCATATCTTAAAAATGTTATGAATTACTTGAATTGATGGCAAAAAGGTTTAAAGATTCGATTGAAACCAACAAAAAACTCAAAATATTTTGGAATTTCTGTCGATTTTACGCCATATGTTTCTCATAAAGACCTACTTTGCCTAATTATAAGATATTGATTTAGTGACTTTTGAGCCGATTGAACGATTTTTGAAGTATTATAATTTAAAATCATTCAGGTGTAAATTTAGCAGAGGTCTACAGTTCAATTTTTATCCTAGGCTCAAATCGATTTCGCTGATTGTAGATTACAAAGGTATGACTAAGTAAAAGGCAAGCATGCAAAAATTTTAGAAAAAAATCGCAAAGCAAAGTTTCTTCCTTCCTTGGTTGGAAATGCTGGAGTAAAATCATTTATCGAATCCATGAATTTTTTCAGTATGGCCGAAATAATTTATAATTATATTTAGTCGACTAAGAAATAAAGTGCTCTTGAAAAGATTGCAGAACGATCGATAAAATCACTATTAAAAACAAGATGGAGTCCTCGTAGTGATGTCATCAAGGTAATAAGACATCAGTACAATAATATACTGACTGCCTTAAACACCATTATTAATGATATTGAAGAGGGTTTCGATCAATCTTCAAAAGCAGAAGCACAAAATATTCTTGCAAAAAGGACGAATTTGAATTTCCTATAATCACTGTCTTACGGAACGCAATCTTTGAGAATGGATAATGTGACTCTTAAAGATCAATGAAATGTTATTGGAAGCCAAAACTAAGATTCTTTTGCCTAAAATTGAGTACACTAAAAAAAGAAAACGAAACAAAAATAAATTTCCAGGTCAATTTGAATCTTTTGAAGATGATCTTATTTCGAAAGAAACATTTAAAAAGGTTTTTATAAAAATTTTGGATACAATTCATTTCAATCTAAAATAGGTGCTGTGTCGTACTAAGAAGCTCATGATTTGTTTGGATTTTTAATTGAAATTAATATTCACAACGATGTCTTGAAGATAAAAGTAGATAAACTTATAAAACAATATGATGGGATGTTATAGCAGGAAATCTTACAACTTCACAATTTTATAAAAATAATGATCTAAAAACTGAGTTGACATGATTAAAGGAAAAAACATGGAAATTGCATTTCCAAATACTGAAACAATTCTCAGAATTTTCATATAAGATAAAGATAAATGGATAAAGAAATCTCTTTCAAATTAAAACTTGCTAAAAATGATTTAAGATCAACTATGTCTAAGGTAACCAGACGTCCCGCTTTTGGCGGGACAGTCCCGATTTTTCACGATTTAATCCAGTGTCAAAATGAATAAAAAAATATGTCAAGGAATAAAATATTATACAATTTTTTATATTTATAAATTGTACTTATGTTAAAAATAAAAATATATTACCATATTATTTTTATTCTATATGAAAATATTTGTTGATACCCCCCTCCTTCAAAGTTGTCAGGCTTTGCCCATCTAAAAATCTGGTCACCTTAACTATGTCTCAAGATTTACGGAATAATTTAACTATCAAATAATGTTGATAATTATGATTCACTAATAGATCAATTTTAGTGAGAAAATGTAGAAAAAAGCTTTTTTAAAGATGTTTTCACTAAGATTATTAATTATTTCTAATAAATTATACAGAACTATGAATACAGTCATGAAGTAATAAAATTATAAAATTGAGTAAATTATTTAGAAATCTTTTGTATCCAAAATTGAAAATTATTCCGCAAGAAATATAAAATATTGAATTTTCACACGATTACTTTGTCACCAAGGAGAGAAAATAAAAATTGCAAATGGGGGCCCCTTAAAGTGTAATCCGGCCTTAGGTACTATGCAACAGTAACAATCAAAGCCTTAATAAAAAATTGACTATGCAAAATTAACAGAATGACTACTGTTGTCCTTGAACCAAGTCCCGGATTTGTTTCATCAAACAAGTAATAGCATGCATTGTAAGTTAATTTAAATTCAATGAAAATCCCCAAAAAACAATGACGATTGATTGAAAAGTATAAATTAAAAGGTTAATTAACGTAGAAAATATCAAACGAAAAGGACAATCAGTCAATAAAAAATGAAAGATTTAAATAAAGTAAATAGTTTGATAGGCCTAACCATAAAAGCGTGGATAGATTTAACCTGATTGGCTGAGGAAACGCACAAATCATTCAAATATACTGATTGTTCAAAAATAACGGTATATTGTAGTTTTATAAAATCTCAATTGTATGCCTTTTAATTGATAGCAAACCTATGAAGCTGAATATTTCGAAGTTAAGTTCTGAACTTAATGTTGTTTTCGTTTTTTTGTGGCTTTCAGTTCTGATGCTTGTTGTGATCATCAATAATATTATGGACAGCACCCAATTAATATTATGAGAGGAGGTTGGTAAGTCAGTCAGTCCTGGCCCGAGATTGAATAAGTCTTAGGAAATTTTGACTGTTTCACTGATCTATTCGAGAGTCACTTTAAATGACAGGTTATGCTAAGGGTCTTGGCGTAGGTTTTAGACGTTCGTTCTATTCGATGATCCTTTGCTGATCAGAGGTTTACTGAGTTCGCTCGTAAATTCAATATCTGCTGTTAGATTATTAGATGATAGAATAAGATCGAGTTTATTGTCAATATTTTGTTCAAAGGAATCTGAGATAATGTAGGAGTTTAAAAATGCGGATAATTATTTTTGATTGAACTCATTATATTTATTTATCTCATTACTTTGCTTTTAAGCAACCCAACATTAAAAATGAATTGTGAAAAAAATACGGTGAATTTAATAATAGAATTTATTTGAATCATAAGTTAGGAATTTATCAACAATCTAAACATTTGGATCATTTGACTGACTTTGTGATCATCAAAATATGCTTACTGTCTTTAAATAGATTCATAGAGCATTAACCACAGTAGCTTCCCACTATTTTTGGAAACCCAGCACTGGTGGGTTACAGCCTGTAACTTACAGGTAGACTACATTTTACCTTTTCGAGATGGTTCCAGCGTAACCCAGAATACAATGATTCTGTACTACTAGGTACCCGTTGAGTGATCAACGTTGGAACTGCATCTAGTGGGTGAGTATCAGAGAAAAGTGAGCGTACATTAGTACACTATAATCGGTAATACTCAAACGGGTTAGTGGACTACCATAGAAGGCCTGTGTCCGACTTTCATTTAAGTCCTTTTTTCGAAAATATTTTCAATTATCATTCGGTTCTTACTACCCTATCATTTATCAATGAACGAAAATAAATGTCTAATAGAAACCTATATTTATCCAAATGAAATCAAAAGGATCACATAAATCATTATGTCAGTTTCTTGACCGCGATGAATTTCTTACATACTTTGATCCGTGCTCGTTCGGCTTTTCCGGGCCGTTTTTTTCCTCTCAGACGCTGGTCGATTTCGTTAATTCTAATTCACTCGACTGGATTTGTCTAATTAGTTCTCGGCAATAACGTTCTGATTGACGCTCTGCGTTTCCAGCTGTCGCACTTGGAGCCGGAGCACTTGCAGCTCGATCTGATCTTGTGCACTCTGGAGTTGTAATTTTCGGATTAATATAAATCGTCTCTGCATCTCTGTGGGACCTAAACTAAGTGCTCTTGACCTCCCTGCACCGACGCTTGAATTTGATTACTGTATTCCCGCTACTTATTTCAATGCGGTTTTCTTGTCGTCCCTTTTCCTTATTTGAATCACTAAATAAATTTAAATAAGTGCTGGTTCTACTATAAAGTCTACTATCAAGTTTTATTAAATATTATACGGCTTTCGCAAGCACCAAATCAAAAATTAAATACAACATTTTATTAGATATGATACAAACACCATGGCCTATTATAACATGTTATTCTTGAAAATAGTGTGCCTTTCTCATTTTTCGTGGGTGACCTCGCTTTCTCGGCAGCTCCTCGTATCGCCACGCGACTATTGGCAAACCTTAACCTTAATAAATTGATAATAATCACAGGAATAACAAGTGCAATATAACGAACTTTTCCCTTTTGTAAATCAACTCAGGGCAACTTTACTAATCATAATAATAGCAAGTAATAAAGGTTTAAACGAATATAATAAGTAACATAAGAGGTTTAAGGTCTTATTATACATTTTAGTTACATTGTAAATGACTAAATGAGTTAGTTTCTATTTGTATTTGAACCACAAATCTTTACTACGGTTAAATAGGTGGGATGGATTAAATTTTAGATCTAAACTTTTCCTGCTTCCACTGTGAGGTATTAAATTTTTTAGCAGGGATCCCGCTTTAAATTAGGTTGTAGATCTACAATATCGTCTTACTGATAATTTTAGAAATGGTAATTACTATAATTTTATTAGTTTTAGAATAGAGAACCATTGTACTTTGTGTGAGTTTAAGTAATTTGAGGTTTATCTGTTCGTTTCCCTCAGCACACTGGACGTTTGAGAACTCTTGGTGTTCTATTTATAAGTGTAGACTTTACATATGTAGTCAGAGTGCATTATAAAAGTGATTAATTAAGAAAAGTTGCTCGTTGCACCGGGCCACTGGACTCAGTATGGCAAACCCTTAATGTTGTGTGGAGACCTCAGCTACATCCGAACCAAAAATCTGTTGTAGCCGTGTTCTATTATTTATTATAATTAAGCCAAACATAAACAATGTTTATCAGGTTCATTATCTATGTCGACCACACGAAGTGCCTGCTCTATAGATCGCTAGAATTACTCCGTATACACGGTGCAGTATAGTCGGTACTTCGGGTAAGATAGTTATTTTAATATCTTGTATATGTAGTGGGCTGTGCGCCAAAAAACGAAAAAGCAATAAAAATATTTGTGAACGATCTCTTGTTTGAAAAAGTCAAAACAACACGAAAATGATGTCTAATAATATATTTCGTATGAAATCACATAATAAAAATCAACAATAAAGCCCGCTTACTCTAGTTTCTACTCACAAAATTGGCATAAAAATCATAAGAAAATGATTTGTGATCAAAATGCATCGGTATATATTTCATAATTTTGGTGAGCAAATATATATGCGTGCGTTGATTTAGTAAAATAATTTTGAATTATTTTAATTCTAGCTAATTTTAAATTTTAATTTTTATCAATTTTGTTGGCGATTTTTGGTTTTTTTACTTTTATTTTCCAATTTGTATATTTTATTTTTTTAATTAAATTTGTCCTCATGATGGATATGGGCGTTTTCCGGAATATCCTATGTTTTTTTAGGTATTTTAATATATCATTTTTATTTTCTGGTAATTTGTGTTATTTCTTTTAACTTTTTATTAATTTTAATTCCTAAAAGTTTTATTTTAAAGTTATTTGGCGGCCATTATGAATTTTGCCATTTTTATGAATTGTTCTGATTTCTCATTTAATTTTGTTGTAAATTTTATTTCTAATTTTCTTTTTGATGTTATTTTATGGAAATATTTCTGATTTCCGTTCCTTTTGTCTTTATCGTCGTTAATTCAAATTTGTTTACTGCGGTTATGTTGTTCATGCGGTTCATGCTGTGTTTGAGTGAATTTTGTGTAATACTTCTAGCTTTTGTTTGATTTTTTTTTTAATTTTGGGTTTATTACTTTGGTGTGGAAATACGAGAAACTGGATTTTAAAAAATACACATATATCTCGACAGCTGTCAGAGATTACGAAATGCCAATGGAAAAATTAAAAAGAAGAATAAAGTATCAACAAGTGTTATAAAATGGAAAAGTATAAAAACCGAAAACAAATTAACAGTAAAAGAAAAAAATTGTTAGAAAGAAATTTGTGGGAAATTTGAATTTACCAAGAGAGTAAAGTAAAGTGTTGAGAATCCGGAGACAGTTGGGAAAAACTTGCGTATTGAATTAGTGAATTAGAGGTTGTTGAGACACTCGAGTCAAGTTAAAAGAAACCAGATAAATTTTGCGAATTGCCTATTACCGGCAGCAATCAGTTGGTTGTTTTCTTAGAGGGTTGTTATTGTTGTGCAATTCTTCCCGGGTAGCTGTAATAAGCATTTGAAACATTTGAGATGTGTTGAAAATTGGTATTGTTGAATTCGTTATTTTGATTTGATTGTCAATGTGTACCCGAAAAACTTGATGAGAATGGATATCTTGTAGCGGAAGGACCTGCAGAAGATTTTATTAATAAACAATTGCTGCTAAAAAGTAAAGAAAAATGAATTTAACGAAAGCGTTAAATTTAAAATAATAGGGAAGTGATAAATAGCGAGAGTAAAGATCGAAGAAATAGAAAATGAAGTTGAGGAAATAATTAATGAAAAAGTGGTAAAAACTGAAGTTAAAAGTAAGTCGTACGTGGTAGAAAGGGCATTTGATGAGGATAAGATAAAGACAGGATGATATATGAATTTATATAAAGTGAAGTGTGAAATAACAAAGAGGTTCCAAGGAGTAAGGGATTTGAAACTGGATTGTAAAAAATACATATATCTCGACAGCTGTCCGAGATTGTGGAATCAGAGGTAGTGATTCAGAGGTAATTGAGAAACTCAAGTCAAATTAAAAGAAACTAGATCAATTTTGTGAATTGTCCATTACCAGAAGCAATCAAGCAGTCGTGTCCTTAGAGAATTGTTATTGTTGTGCTATTTTTCCCGGATAGTTGTAATAGGCATTTGAAGTATTTGAGGTGTGTTGAAAATCGGTATCGTTGAATTCGTTGAAATCAATTGTGATAATCAATAAAGTTGTACGTCGTTGAGATTTGTCAATGTCGTTATTGAATAACACGCTCGGAGTCAAATAAGTAATTGGCAGTTAACCATCACTGACCAACTACAATATACTTAACAATTTTGAACAATTGTGTAAAACTCTTAACTGTTGCTTGTAACAAACCAGGGATATGACCTAGCTTTTTGAAATATCGATCGCCACGGGAATGTAAATTTCGGTTCATGATAAAACCCAACAATTAAAGATTACCAATGAAAGAATAGGTAATGGTCGAAAATCTATAGTAAAACTTCTAATGCTAAATTGGAAATTCACAAGCTTCGAAGCTATGGAGAGAAGGACCTACCTTTACCTCAATACTTAACAAATTGAGACATAATCAAAATAATCTAACAGAAGATACCAACTGGATATTTCAAGTGACCATAATCCTAACAACGACTTGGAAAACAGACAATAACAGTAATTTTATGATAGATCAATCAGCAATCAACTTCCAAAAGTTTCCGTTTGCTTTTACTCATTTACAAACATAATTTGAATATTATTTGATTTTTGGAAGACAATGATGGAAGTTGAAAAGTATTATCTTTTAAGGAATTACATTTGGTTTAATATGGGCGAGGTGGGATTTTTTATTTATTATACTTTTTCTTATCTATATTTTTATTTGAATCCCAATATTTGTATTTCATTTAATAATAACAAATACTTGGAAATTTCATATTTTAATTCATTTCTTTTCTCTTTTCTATTGAATGATATTTATTAAAAATGTAAAGCTTTGAAAATTTTTAAAAAGGTTAATTAATTAATCTTTCAAGGAGCAAGCAAAATAATCTTCAAATACAATGTTATTCTTTTCAGGCTAACTTTGAAATTTAATCTAGTTATTCTAAGATCAATTTGTATCAATTTGCTAATATATTGTTGTTTTAATAAACTTTTTATTTCAATTTTATAAAATGTCTAACGAAAGATCTAATGAATTTTATCTACGTTATTATGTTGGCCACACAGGAAAATTTGGCCACGAATTTTTAGAATTCGAATTTCGTCCAAATGGTTAGATTTATTTTTAAATATCAATTATTACTTCCAATTCATCAGGTAAATTAAGATATGCTAATAACTCGAATTATAAAAATGATACCATGATTCGAAAAGAAGTATTATTTTTTTTGTCAAAATCAAATCATTATACGTTTAATTAGGTTTATGTAAATACTGCTGTTTTGAAGGAACTTAAGAAAATTGTAGAAAGTAGTGATATAATGAAAGAGGACGATAAGCTATGGCCATTGCCTGATCGAGTTGGTCGTCAAGAATTAGAAATTGTAAATGGTGACGTCCATATATCTTTTACCACTTCTAAAATTGGATCACTGTTAGACATAAATCAGAGTAAAGATCCAAATGGTTTAACAATTTTTTATTATTTGGTCCAAGATTTAAAGTGTTTGGTCTTTTCATTGATTAGTCTTCATTTTAAGATTAAACCAATCTAATGTTGAATTTAAAATATAATTCTTCGTATTATTTTTTGAACAAATGTTTTTTTAGATTTTTGTGTAGCTATCAATTAATTGGAATGCTTTTGAATTATTTGTTTCTGTTGGTTTTTTATATGTTTGGAGGTGTTACAAATTATTTATTGTGATATCAATGGAAATTGTCTGCAATGAAATTAACTTAAAAAGTGTAGTAAATATCTTTTGTAATCTATAAAAGGATTTGCATTCATTCGCACGAGTTCTATGGCAATTTATGAATTCTGGTGATGTATAAATCCTTCTGAAATGTGATTTAATTGTTAATTTTTTAGTCTATCCAAAAGTTGGGAAATTGTCAAAATTTAAGGAAAATGTGGATATTGATTATTTCAGGATCTCGCGTTCACAATATAATCAGAAGTTTACGTTAATATAGAAACGCAGTTATAAAACGTAAGCAAATGGACAGTTTAGAATGCAATATCTGCTTGTTATTATTGAATACGTGATTTTTAGAAGTGTTCTCGATCACTTACTAGAACCTTTGTTTATGCACTTATAATTATTATTCTGAAAAATTAACGATATCAGAAAACTTGGAACTAGTCATTCCATTCATTAATAGGATGTTGCAAGGATTGCTAGGTTCTTTCACTCGTCTCTAATTTTATCCAACGACTTTTTAAATAATATTCGATTGAAATTGGGAGGTGGCTTTAAAATAGTTAAGAAGCTTGTCGATCGTTGCCCTTTTTGAAAAGGGCTCTGCTAAGGGTAAATTCCAGAAATGATCACAAAAATATTGATCGACACCATTTGGGAATCAAGTGACAGATAATCAGATCTTACAATAGGTTTCAGAGGGGCTATGGGAATATTCTATTCCTTAAAAGAGCTTAGAATTGTATTCGCATTAACGTGTTAATAAATAATAAATACATTAAGTATAGCACGCAATAAACATAAATAAATGACACGATTTTGAAAATAAAACGAAAAGTGACAACAAAATAAATCTCAGTGATGAATTTGAAAAAACTTACTGAGCTATTAACAATCATTGTAGAAGATCTAGTGAAAAATATTTTTTAATGAGAAATAATGGGAATTCCTACTTAAACCTTTTGAAAGTATTCAATTTGAATAACATCAAATAATGAGGACCATAATTAAATGAACAAGAAGTAACAATGATCCAAGGTACATAGAGCGAGAAATATGCGATGGCATTATCTGGAGCATGAACATTGAGATACTTCATCTTTCGGGCGAGGCGTGGAAGCCTGATCTTGCCCAATGCCAAACGAAAGATATAATTGGTCCAGGGTGCGCCCAAATAAGACGTGTTGAAGAGTCGACCCTGAGTGGAATGCTCGGAGATTCGATGACAATATGCTGTCGGTCGATTCTGTATATTGATCGTGTATTTTATATTAGTTATGTGATCCCATTTTTGTATAAATATACTTAACTTGTCTCTAGTGTATTCCGATTTGGTGTAAATATATATTATTAGTGTTACTAATTATTTGTAGGTAATGAACATGATTGAATGTAAAGGAAAGTGGGACCTATGAACAACACGGAATAAAAGGCACATAACGATTATTATAAAATTAAGTCATTTATAAAAAATGTATCGTTTATCAATTTCATTATTAAAATTAATCGAGAATTTCCGAACAAACCTAAACGCAGCGCTACAACAAGTTGAGGTCCACAGATAACTGGCGAATTGACTAATTGTCAACTGCCGGACTATGTATGTCACTTGGTTCCAGCCAGAGCCCATGAAAAAGTCAAATCAACTAACCATTAAATAACAAACGGAAGTCACTCAGGCTTAAATTCGAAGCTCAAAATCACCATATCTGTCACAACTCAAATCCAATTTGGAATTCTTACCAGCGAAAAGTCCGAATCAGCGCGTAGTCCAACCAAGAACCCAGCTGGTAGATCACGAGGGATGATGTAAGCCGGGAAAAAAGATCGCGTTCGACGACGAATTTGGCAATTAGTCTTAATTCAGTGTAAATATGTACTCCGTTATATATAATTGGAAAATGAAAGTAATAGATTGGATTTTCTTTTGTTCACTATGATTTCATTAATAAGTTTTGATATATTTTTCGTTAACATTTATTCGAAAAACGGGACCAGAATCAAAGATGAATATGAAGCTTTCTACCGACAGTCCGTGGTCTCTAGTGAATACTTGCTGATTATAATGCATTGGAATGCGCTCAATTTTTGCAAGTAACCCCTTTGCGATACACTACCAGCGTTGAGTATTCAATGGCTATCGTGTTGCAATATCAATTGTATCCTGGGTGGCATTGAGAATAGTATTAAAGGGTAAAATCTTGATTACCTGCAACCCTAGTGTTGAGAAATAATCAGAAAATAACCAGGCTGTATATCTATACTATAGATTCTTTAACAATAACACAACGCGGGAGAAAGGTAAAAAATTTCAATAAAAGATAAAAAAACAGTGTAAAGCGAAGGAAAATTGGGTTTGACTGAACACAATTATAAATCTCATCAAAATAGGTAAATTAATTACCAATAATTTCAATCACATTTATGTATCTTATATAGTATGTCAGTTCATTAGCTGTTCATACAAGATGTGTTAATACTAAGATAAAATCTAAAACAGTGCTTAATTGAATCGTAACCAATAACAAAAACTAAATAAATCCTATCAACCAATCGAAACACATCCTCTTCCCCTCGGTGCGTACATAATATATGAATAGCCATTAGATTTGTTGAGGTTTTGAAAGTAAATTATTAAATTATATAGTTCAGATTAAAAGAAAACCGAAATTGAATGGCGGTCACGCAGAGAAGCAATGGCAAAGAAAGATATGATAAAAACAGAACTGTAAAAGGGTACAATCAAACATGAAATGGAAAAATACGTAAACCTGAGGAAGTGGAATAAAGTGAAAAGTTATCGAAATTGAAGCTAGAAAACGGGAGAGGGGTAGACTAGGGGATGGTGAAAAAGACAGTGAACAAGAAATTGTTAGAAAGTGTTTAGAAAGGGTCGTAAAACAAGCAAATAAAAAACACAAAATATTAATTAATTAATTAATTGGCTAATGGGAAACCCGAGTGCGGCAATTTGGGAGGATAAACAAATGGGGAAGTCAGAGAACAATTATCCAAACAGCCGGATAAACGAGGATAAACAAAAGAAGGGGAATTAGGAAGAGGGTCAACAGAAATAGCTAATTAGGGAATGATAACTAAGGAAGTCAAAACCAATTAGGTCAAAAATAGGGCAATTACAACGATTATGGGAGTCTATAAGGAAACTCCAAATTCACATAATTGGCAATAGCCTTAGGTAGGGAAGAAGAAACCGACATTAGGAGTTAGAGGAATAGAATAAAAGTAGAAAAGAATTATAGGAAAAACTGAAGAGTTAAACAAGGAGCGTCAAAAGAGATTGGATCAAAAGGTGAAAATTAATTTTTTAATCGTACGAGGTTGAGACCTTCCAGAGCGGAGTCCGATCGAAATTGTGTGAGAATTGTGGTTGACCAACTGTGTAATTAATTGTGAGAGTCGGAAATTTTTATAAAACAAATATACGTTGGGAGTTTGTGTTTATTGATTTTCGAACACATGGAGTCAGAGTAACCAACGGTTGATTTTGATATCATAAAACCCAACAGATTACATTCTAAAAGTATATTGAATAACAAATATTTACAATTGAAAAATTTAAACTACAAAAGTAATCACCAAATATTTGGTCTATTCTGGCTCGCTTATGGCTTCATGGTATGTCAGTACAAGTCATAATCTTCAAGGACCATTCGATTATAATTTTTCGTACAACCAATAATCGTGTCTAAATTTTTTATGATATTTTACTGCTAAGAATTTTAACCCTTGACTTTCCGAATGCGTTATACATTTCTACTGGTGATGGGGTAAATCCACAAGTGACAGAGCAATCTCAAATAGTACAAAAATTAAGTAAAAAATATTTTAAAAATAAAGAAAAGTTTTACAAGAATTAAATTGTAAAAATTATTACGAATTTATAATAGACAAACATTAATATTGAAACTAAAAATTTATTAATCTGAACTATTTGAGGGACTTCAACCATTATGAGAATTACCCCTATAAAATGGAAAGCAACCCAAAATTTACTCACTTCATTATCATTATTTTACCATATTTTTATTTTTCCAAAAATATTACTTTATTCAATATTTCAGCAATCTTTTTTACCCTCAAAATTGTTTGAAATAAAGTTATTATAAAAAAGTACATCAGCGGCGCGTTTCTATATATCGAAAGTTTGCATGCGATTTTTAATATGTGTTGTGTCTGTGTGAAGTATTTAATTTTTCTACCACTTCGATTTCTATAGTATAAAGCAGGGGTGGTCAACCCAAATGATCATGCGGGCCACTTTGGAAAGGCTTCATAACTCCGCGGGCCACATATAAAATTATATATCCACATAGAATCTAAGTCATTTATATAAGATATTTTAGAAAAAATGAAGATCATTTGATAGATTTTCGTTTTTTAAATTCTTATTTATGCCTCTGCTTATTATAAATATATATAAATATGCTTATATTTACATATAACTAAATGGTGAAAACAAAGTAAACTCTTTGAAAATTTAAGATAGTAAAAAAACAAGCTTTAACACTAAACGTACCGACATATTATATATACCTATTTCTACTGATGGCGGTCAAATGACCGCTTTTGAAATAAACATTATAGTCTTTTCCAGTTGATTGTAATTAATACAGAATTTAGCATAAACAATAAACATAAAATAGTTATCATATAATAATTAAAAAACATTTATTTTTCGGGATTTAGGAGTACATTTTTAGAAAGAAGGCTCGAAACTGAAAAATTATATGTTACTTCAGTAATTTACATACATATCCTCATTCAAACTAAAACAAAATTTATTCGTTATCTCTCCCGTAAACATTTTCCACAAACATATACCTTGCAGATGAGAGAAAATTTGTCAGTCTGCAGACGCTGGGTCCGCTCGCTTCTTCTATCAAAACGAATAAATCGCATAATTTCTGTGAAACGATTTCTGTTCATTGTTCGTGTAAAAAATGCAGGACCCCATTTCTTATTCCATAAATATGAAACGTTCAAGTTTCTTGTTTCATATGCACCACGTGCATATAAAATTGCTATGAAAGCATCTAACTCTTCTTTTTGTTATATGATTCATAATCCCCTGGTCAATTATCAACGAAAATTCACTCCTTACTTTGCCCTTCATAATGTTGCGTTTCGCATATCCCGTTGGGCCTGATATTTCTCTGAAAATTGTATGAAGCGGAGATCTCCCAGGTCCAGAACCTTGGTGAATTTTTGCCAAACAGTTCCATCAACTGAGGTTTCAATATTCTCATCGTTTTCTTCACATTCATCTTCGAAACTGGAGAACAACCTCATTTTTTTTCGTCCCCTATTCGTGTTCACAATGTTCTCTTCCTCATTATTCGTATCGAATAGCTCAGACTCAGTGTCTAATGGATCATATATACCATCCTCACTCCCAAATTTTCTTCTTCATCTACTTCAGAGCATAGTTCGCTTATATTATTTATTTCTTCCATCAATTTCCTTTGCATTGACATTTTAGAGCTAAATTTTGAATTTGTATTTGAATAATTCATCAATAATAAAATGCAGACTTACTATCATTATTTGTTTATTATCCAAAGTTTGTAGCCTATTTTATTATTACAAATAGAACTAATCACGTCGCAAATATTTGTAATGCCGCGTACAGAGCCAGTATTCTAATTTGAATGATCGCCATTTTGCCTCACCTCGTGAGTTACCAGCAGTCGCTCTGTAACCAGCATAAAAACAAACTGACGTTTTCCTAGACCTCGTGAAATTTCAATGCAGATAACTTCATAAAATTTCATATTATTCTAACGGTCAAAAAACCGCCAAGGCTAGACAACGGTAGAGTACATATTATTATCAGGAAAAACGAAAGAAGAAGAGAAATATATATTGAAATATTAAACAGCTATATATTATAGAAAATGTTGTGCAGTAAGTTCAAGAAAAATAAAAACCTTGAATTTAACAATTTCGATTAAAGTCTCAAAAGCGGTCATTTGACCACTCTGGTAGGTTTAGTGTTAAAGTACTTATTATGAACCAATTATTAAAAATTACAATAAAATTTTATTTGTGTAAGAAATAATCACTATTTTTTTAATATAAACAAAAAAACGGCGGGTCACGGGTTGCTCATCTCTGGTATAAAGAGTATCTAATTGCACTATCAATGAGAACATCAGCGCCAAATCAAAATGAGTTTGTGTGTTTGTATAATATAAAATTATAGATTTTTTTCTTATATTATAGGAAGCATATCTCAGTGATTTCTGGTGTGCACCAATTATAGATGACTTGACGTTTATGATGAAATAGAGTTAAATTGTAAGTTTATTTATTTTAGTCCATTTTAGAAATGGATTTTAGGTATGATTTTTAATTTTATATAATTATGAGATCATTGTTCAAGTTCTTAAATATCACATTTTTTCAACATTTTCCATTAAAAATTATTTATAATTAATTTTTGCATGATTTTTATGTATTTATTTCGATACGTGAGTTCTATTACTTTTAAAGTAATTAATTAACAAATATAATTTATTAATTCCCAAAGACATCATTATTTAACAACATTTAGGGAAAATCGGTCTTACCATATTCTAATTCCAAATTTTTATACATCAAATTTCCTTTCGAAGGACATTGTGCTGAAACCAGTTGCACTTAGTAGGATGTGAGCTTATCAGATATAAAATTAGGGGAGAGCGAGGTATTAAGATTACACAATAATGGCCCTGCACATATCCACGCAATTATGCCACAGCACGTACCGACACCGACACCGACACACACATGGTAACCACGGTCTCACTATAGTGGTCTCTGGTTACTAACTGACCCCACATACTGACCATGATCATTAGTTACTATGTCATCATACTAACCATACACGCCTACACAAATGGTAACTTTTGTAGAACTACTCTATCCCAACCTACCCTATGTAAGAATCCAGCACCACCAATACTAAAATACAATACTACTAGTATGATTTATATGTATTATAAATGGAACATTTCGAACGCTTTCCATGGAACTGAGGTACGGACTGTAATGCGGCAGGTTTTCTATAATTTCTTTTGTGACGATGCTCCTCCGCGAATAGAAACATTATCACGAATTATAGTATTTAGTATTATTCAGTTTCGATGTTAATTCATTTATAAAAAGTTGGTAGGTATTCTTTTTATAGGATTCTACAACTAATTTTTGATGTACTGGCTCTTTGACACCAATAGCTAGAACCAGTTACTATTTGTCCTACGATTACTTGCCACTGTTGCGTAAATACACTCGCCTTTTTTCTTTTTTCGTAAAAATTGGCTTGTTCAAGCATTGAAGATACATTCATCAATATACTCCAATTTACTGTTGAGCCACCCTTCTTGGAATCGAGTCACATATAATCCATTCTTTTTTCTAGGACGCGATCCAAATTTCGTCATGCGACATATGTCCGGATTTTTTCCGAAATCAAATGACTTTCCAGAAATCTATAAATTGTTGTTTTGCATCAGTTTTGTTGTATCATATAACTGCACATTTCTTGCAGTGATGCATAAAAGTTCTCTTTCACATAATCTAAAAGTTGATTCCAATGTTATTCAGAAATTTTTAACTTGCTGGTTCATCATCTTCCTGAAGATATTTCTCCACGTTTTTGTATTTATATATTATATTTTGGACTGGCTCTTCAAATTCCAAATAATCTACCGAAATTGTAAAAATATACGCCATTTTCTATGGCATTAACAATTTTAATTTTGTCAAGTTCTGAAATTCTATATAAATATTAATTTTTAAATTTAGGTTATTAAAATTTACGATTTTTCATGATTTTTGCTGTTCTAATCTTCAGGTTTTATCATCAATAGTTTTATGTAATTGGAATTCAGTATAATTAGATTTTGAGAATTCAATAATCCAGTAAATAAATTATAAAAGATTATAATAATAAATCCATATTGTATTCGCTCAATCTTAATAAAACTTAATATTTAGTTTCGCACATTCGATTGGCACTGATTTCATAAAATTCAACTGCTAATTCAACATTTTCACTTTTACATGAACATTTTTTACTGTTAGTGGGTATATCGATAATTATTACAACTATTTTTAATTAGATATCGTTTTTAACAGTGCATAGGTTCAGGTAGTAAGTATATTTGCTCTGCTTGAAAGGATTTCAAAGATCTTGTAATATGTCAGTTTGTAATGTAATAAGATATTTTTTCAATGGACAGTACTAGAAGGTATAAATAATTGTAGCGTGTTAGACATCTTGCCACCTCCTCGTCACATAAAGTTAGACCCCATGAAGAATTTCGCCAAAGTGATGAATTACGATGAACAAGGATTTGAAAATCTCCAAAACCAGTTACCCCAGTTGAGCGACGCGAAAATAAAGGGAATTTTTATTGGTCCACAGATTACAAAAATCATTCATGATTTCAACTTCAAACCTCTTCTGAGCAAGGAGATTGCAGCGTGGAAAGGATTTAAGGAAGTTGTACAAGGTTTTCTTGGCAATTAGAGGTCTTCACATTATATGAAACTTGTGCATAAGCTTTTAAAACCGTATCATGGATCTCATGAATCACTTCCTTGATTCTCACTTGGACTTCTATTCCATGAATATGGGTGCAGTTCGCGACGAACACGGAGAGAGATTCCATCAGAACATCAAAACGTTCGAAAAACAATATCAAGGTCAATGGGATGTCTCGATGCTTCCGGACTGCTGCTGGTATCTTCAAAGGGATTTACCTAACCAAATGTACAAGAGGAAAGCTTAAGAAGGAATAAACAAAAGTATGGATGTTAGAAGATGGACGAACACTGAATATTTTAAAACTTAAACATTACATAATAGAAAAAAATAAATACAGAATAAATATACATGTATCTATGTGATTAATGGGATAAACATTATTATATTGTGATTATTAACAATTTGGATGTGATTAATTTATGTTATCAAGCTGGAATTGTATATTTTGTTTTTATTGGTTTATTATAATATAAACAAACTTCATATTTATTTGTTTTTATTGTTGTTTATTATTATTTATTGTTATTGTTTATCATTTGTTGTCTGCTATTATTATTATTATTGCGAAAATCATTTGTTAATTTATGGATCAACATATTTTGATGAAATATATTTTGAGGTCTCACTATTTGAAAACCCCAAATTACTGGTTCTTATATAAACGATCGAAAAACAATAAGACTAAAATATATTTAAAAATAAAATTCACTTTTTAAAATTTACAACTCGATTTTTTCCGAACTTTCGATACCAAATTGATTTACAATAGATGTTGGTTGTGTTTCTGTTATGTTTTGTCGTGTGTGTTATATCGTGAGTACAAAAATTTCTTGTGAAACTTTTTATCTGTCTTATTTTTAAGTCTAATGAGAATTTCCTTTTATAGACTGCAAAAAATCGGTTAGAATTTTTGGGCGAATAAACTGATTTTGGTGATCGTTTATATACTAAATTTTTCTACATGTTTAACGCTTAATTAATATTTATTTTATTTTTTCTATACCTAAATGTCTAAGTTATTATAAATATTTATTTCTATATCCACTAATTTATTTTATCAATTAGATTGAAATCCAAAATTGCTTAAATTATTCTGATATTATTTTTTATTAAATTAATTTCTTTTAAATACTTTACCCATTATTTTTATGTGTTTACAATAGAAATTAAAAATATACAGATGACATAAAAGTTCAAATGAAAGTTCGATAAAGTTCTGAATACAGTTCAATTCAATAAAAATGAATCATGATAAAAATAGAGTTCTGAACATAGTTATTTACACAAATATAAGAATATCGATGAAAGTTATTGTTCAATCATTGACTCTTGTTTGGGGAATTGGATTGTTGAGTTGTCGATCCGGATTGCAGAGATGGAGTCTACTTTATTTATTGACGTTCTTCGGCGTAAACGTTGACTCTGTACTCGCCTGGCCCTGTTCTATAATATTTGTCTAAGGTGAATGTAGTGATAGGTCTACCCTCATTCATCTAACACAGGGGTCTCAAACTCAAACTGGCCTGCGGGCCGCAACACAAATAATTGTTTTTCAGAACATGTGGAGTCTGAAACACCGACGTTAATATTTATTTAATTAAAAACTCAACAAAACTAAAAGACATTTTTTTATTATTAATAATAATAATAATAAAATTTGAAGAAAATGTGGTAACATTTGAATGCATTAACTTGGTCACACATGTTTGTAATGATTTGATCCTTTCCTTGCAGTTTCAAATTTAAATCGGATAAGTGTTTCGTTATATCAACCATAAAAGATAAATCTTGCCACCACACTGTATCATAAAACAAGGCGATGTCTTGTTTTTTGGATGTTAAAAACTGCCATATTTCGTCTTTCAAATCCCAAAATTGTTTGAGAACCTTGGAGCAGGAT
Organism: Schmidtea polychroa; assembly: GCA_959609185.1. NCBI lineage: Eukaryota > Metazoa > Platyhelminthes > Tricladida > Dugesiidae > Schmidtea > Schmidtea polychroa. Next base: position 88,694 of record CAUHTR010007956.1, read on the forward strand.
AACCAACGTACCTCGGTATAGTACGACAAACCAGAATTTATTTTCGCACCCTAACTAGATTTTTGGGGTTCGTTTCCTTAATTTTTTGTTTAATGGGCGATAAAAACTAAATGTAACAGTTATAAGAAGTGATTACATAGAAAATTTTATTTTTAAGTTTTGTTTTTTTGTACTGATATATCAAGTGGGCCGCAAGTTTGACATATCTGATCTAACAAATAGTTGTTTAGGTCTTTGTAAGTTACTGTTTATTTTATGAAAATATTTTCAATCGAGCAAATTAATTCTACAAAAATTAATTTATAAACTAACCATGAGATCCATTTGAGGTCGGTTTGTTGTTTTTAGGCGTGGGATTTTGTTTTGGATTACACTAAGCGCATTGTTTAATTACACTGGTAGAAAAGGGTTTGATAATTTCACCGATATGAGAAAAAAGGGTAATAAAAGTTCAAATAAATCTAAAAGAGCCAATTTTACAAATGCTGCAAAACAAATTATAATGAGACTTGCACATATGCCAAATTGGAAAAATTAGGAATTTTAGTTCAAACAACCCCATTATTTGATAATAAATCACAAAAATTCAGGAGTTATGATATTTCTAAATGACTCATAAAATTGATACGCAATAATCACAGATATGAAAATCGATTAGCTTTAATAGAAATCATTTAAATTTTTTATACAATTAAATATATTTCAAATAAAAATGTACATAAATACACAAATCTTTTTATAATTCTGCTAAATGTACATACAAAAAAGAAAGCAATTCCGAAAACATCATAAATATTTTACTGAATTTCATTTTCGAATTTAGGATGACACACAGATACCAACCTGAAAACAGACCCTGGGAATCTAAAAATAAAATTGTACTTTTTAAGAACAATAAATCACCCCACAATAGCAATCATTGACAAACAATAATTTTTGAAGGCAAAGTCAACAAAATTTTGGTATAAAAGCAGACTGATTCTCAGTAAAATCACCCTAAAATAAAAGCTCATGAGAAGAATTGCAAATTCAGAAATTGATATTGCAAAATAATTTAGGGCACACCTATTTAGACATCCGAGCTCAGGAAGTTGTAAGCATCCACACACACACACACACACACACCATAAATCGAAGTTAGTTTGAGGTGATTGTTATATATTTTTCTAATTTTTAATGGTGATAAATAAATTAATTTATTGAACCAGTGTTTGTGTTCTTATTTGTATAGGAACCATCAAGTTGAGATTTGAGAATCTCAACAGATATGTTATAAAATTTTATTAATTCAAATATTCAATTGTAAATTTCAATTTAAAGTCTTTTTTATTTTCAATAAAATCTATATTTTAAAATATCTTGTAAATTGTTGCGTTGATAATAAATCAATGAAACCCATATTATCAAATTCGCAGGAAATTGTAGTATCGATAATAAATCAATAAAATCCATATTATCAAATTCGCAGGAAATTGTAGTATCGATAATAAATCAATAAAATCCATATTATCAAATTCGCAGGAAATTGTAGTATCGATAATAAATCAATAAAATCCATATTATCAAATTCCCAGGAAATTGTAGTATCGATAATAAATCAATAAAATCCATATTATCAAATTCCCAGGCAATTGTAGTATCGATAATAAATCAATAAAATCCATATTATCAAATTCCCAGGAAATTGTAGTATCGATAATAAATCAATAAAATCCATATTATCAAATTCCCAGGCAATTGTAGTATCGATAATATATCAATAAAATCCATATTATCAAATTCACAGGAAATTATAGTATCGATAATAAATCAATAAAATCCATATTATCAAATTCCCATGAAATTATAGTATCGATAATAAATCAATATTATCAAATTTCCTGTAAATATTAGTATCGACAAAAAATCCATATATTGTTGGGAGATCTCAATCCAATCCCATAGAGCACAAATAATCTGACAAAGTCAATAACTGTTGATTATAATCAATATTTGCTATTATTTTTTCCTATTAAAAATGAGATAAAAACGAGAAAAATCATTCTCAGTGAAATTTCCGAGTAAAATAATTTTATTATACAAATCTATAAAAACGAAAAATAAATTAAACTGACCTCATACTCGATATAATATCAATAATAATATTGAAAATATTTGCTGTGAAATACCAGAAATAGAAAGTGAAATTATTATAATCGATTATTATATGACACAATCAATACAGACCTCACGTTCACATAAGGTTCAATAGGAAATAAATTGTAAAGAATTCCACTGGATAATCTGGTTTGCTTTTATTTCGAATGCGCCAGTTTCTAAAATTCAGATTTGAATTAATAAAATCGAAATTTTTAATAGGCAATTTTTCATATTATAACCGGACAAATTTCACAAACAATTTATTGATATATAATCAAGCTTTAATCAATATCAATATTAAATATTTAATAATCATTAAAAAATAAAATAAACATAATGAAATCGGAATGTTGGGTATTTTGTAGTTGGTCGGTGATTGTTAACTGCCAATTACTTATCTGCCTCGACAGAGCACCGGTAAGGAATGAAATCGGTAATATTCGAATAATTCCAAAAGATTCTTGGCTCCCTTGGATATAAACTGCTTCTCTTTTTCATTAATTGTTCTTTGCTTGATTCTCCTTCCGTTAGTCCTTTTCAGCATTTCCTTATGACTTTTTAGGATTTTCATTTTCTCTAATTTGTTTGTTTTTTCTTTAAGATTTTTGTTTTGATCACCAATTTATTTGTCTTGTTAGCCTGTTGATTTTCATCTCAAATTTGCCATTTTATCAGCATTGTTCTGGTTTTGTTTTTGATTTTACATTATTTTTTATGGTTAATGTTTTTGCTTTATTGTGTGTTTTTCATGTTTCATTTTCATTTTTTTAATTCACTAATCATTTTATTTCATGATGTTTTATTTTTCATTTTATTTCCTCTCATACTATTTTATTCTAATTTATTTTTCCTTGGCTTTTACACTGTTTCTTTATCTTTTATTGAAATTTTTTACCTTTCTCCCGCGTTGTGTTATTGTTATAGAATCTATAGTATAGATATACAGCCTGGTTATTTTCTGATTATTTCTCAACACTAGGGTTGCAGGTAATCAAGATTTTACCCTTTAATACTATTCTCAATGCCACCCAGGATACAATTGATATTGCAACACGATAGCCATTGAATACTCAACGCTGGTAGTGTATCGCAAAGGGGTTACTTGCAAAAATTGAGCGCATTCCAATGCATTATAATCAGAGATATGTGTATTTTTTTTCAATTCTGTTTTTCGGCTTTCCCATGCCTTTTTCCGAGTAGCCCATCTAGATAACAAGCCAATCTAAAGTAATAAACCCAAATTTATAGAAAAATCAAACAAAAGCAAGAAGTATCACATGAAACCCACTCAAACACAACTAATGAAAACAAATTTGAATAAACTGTGATAAAGGTAAAATTTTTATAAAATAATATTAATTTTCAAAAAATATCAACCTGCTACTGGGCCGGGAAAACTCGAATACAACGGACAACATTCTGACGACAAATCGGACATTCAGCCAATTTAGAGCCACACCTTACACAACAGAGCATGTGGCCACATTCAATTAGCACACAATCGACCGGGTTGTCCATACAGATTGCGCATTCTTTAACGGCTTCAAATTTGTTTGGATTTTCGGCTTGGAAATCGATCCGTTCATCTGCATCAAAATACATTTGAATAGTAAACGGATTTCAATATATTACTATTGAAAGCTGTCCATAATCGCTTTACTCGACAAACTAGTTCGTGCCGTTCCACGCAACCTTTGTAATCTACCTTATTGTATGCGAGCATGTCTTTCAGTTGTCTGATAGAAAGCAGTTCGATCTCATCGATCGCACTGATATCTTCGATAGGCACTCGTTCAGTTCGGTTAATTACCGAGGCAGGATAACCACCTTCCATTGCTTCTTCATAAGTTGGCGGTGGAATTTTTTGGAAACCAGGACTTTTGTCGGTCTAAGTTATTAGGTTATTAGGTTTGTGTAGCAATCAAACGATCTGTTTCTTAAGGAGAACTTGAAAAGGCAACAACGAAAATTTCAATGAAGACAGAAAGAATGAAAATACATTTAGTGGAAAAGGATTCGATTATCAGGAAAAGACTTGCAAGATCAACAGAAAGGTTCAATATCGTTTTTCTGAACTAATTTGGTCAGGTCCCACAATTGATATTCTTAAAAGAATGTTTACTATCATCTTACTACAGCAAATACTAATACCGATGAGAATCAATATGAGAAGGAAGATCAAAGAAAAGAATAGATATGTATCTAACAAAGAAGCAAGACTCGATGAATGTGGATAAATAGGAATATGAATTGATGTATTGATTGAAGTATGCAAGAAAGTGCAAATGGTAAAGCGTAGACCTTTAAGGAACGAGTGAATAAAATTATAAAAACTGGAAAGCAAATCAACCTGTTTGCAACTCGAGGATGCCTCGTTTGAAATATTGTCGGTTTGAGAGACATTGCATGATGAACTGTCAGGATTAGTTGGATTTATTGTATTACTGGAATCTGATGTGATATTAGTGACCCTTTCCTAAGGATAAGGTATTTGTCAATAACTATTATATACCATATCTTAATGTATACAAGAGTACCGAGCGATAAAATATTGGGAATTGTACATTACCATTCATTCATGATAACTTTCTAACCAACACGGCACTGCCACGATAACATTATTATTAATTATATTGATAACTTTGATCCAGATAATGATATTATTGATAATTCAATAATTGCTCCATTTATACCAGTTATTGGCTCCAAGAAAATAACATGGAAATAAAAAAACTGTGTGAATAAAGCTATAGAAAGATATTTAAAATAAGGATCTGTTTTCAATTCTCAAATATTTTACTTTTTACTAAGGTAGAAAAGTAGAATAAAAAAAATATTACTTTACAATTTCAACCACTAAATCATCTCATACATTATTATTATTATTTTTATTATTATTGTTATTTTATTAATTATTTATTATTATTTTATTGTTATTATTCTTTTATTATTGTTATTTTATTATTATAATTATTTTTTTAATTATTTTACTGCTATTATAATATTTTTTTATTATCGTTTTATTATTGATTATTAATAATTAATATTATTATTGTTATTTTATTAATTATTTATTATTATTTTATTATTATTATTTTTTATTGCTATTATTATAATTTTTTATTATCCTTTATTATCGATTTTTATTGATTATTAATATTTTTTTTATTATTTATTATAATTATTAATGTTATTTATTTTTATTGTCATTTTTTAGTTGTTGTATTATTATTTATTATAATTATTATTGTTATTATTTTTTTATTGCTATTATTATAATTTTTTTATTATCTTTTGTTATCGTTTTTTTATTGATTTTTAATATTTTTTTATTATTTATTATAATTATTAATGTTATTTTATCAATTATTTTATCATTATTTGTTAATGTTATTTTATTATTATTGTTATTATTATTTATTATAATTATTAATGTTATTATTGTCATTTTTTTAATTGTTGTATTATTATTTGTTATTATTGTTATTTTATCATTATTTATTTATGTTATTTATTATTATTTTTATTTTATTATTATTTTTATTATTTAATTGCTATTATTATAATTTTTTTATTATCCTCTATTATCGTTTTTTTATTGATTATTAATAATTTTTTTCATTATTTTATTATTATTGTTATTATTATTTATTTCAATTATTAATGTTATTTATTAATTATTGTCATTTTATCATTATTATTTATTATTTAATTGCTTATTATTATTTTTATTATTATTATTATTATTATTATTTTTTTCAATTTATTATTTTTATGTTGTCCTTTTATGTTTACTATTCAAAGTTTCCAGCGGTATCTGAAAATAAATTTATATATGGAATTCATCTACTTATTGTGTAATATTAAGCATCAAAAATGATTTTTTTTAAAAAAGTAAAAGAAAATAATTATCAATATGAATTCAAAAAGAATAATAGTAGCCGAGACAATTAAAAGACTTATTCAATTAAATCATTATTTGACAATTTTAGATACCAAAATATGTGGTGAGATTTATAAGAATAAAATTTAATTGTTCTTTAAATAAATTTTTATTGATTTATTTTTGTTTTTTAATTTTGTAGATCGATGCAAACAATTTTCAGAGGTTGTTGTAAGTCGAATGAGCTATAAATCTTTGAAATTCACAAAGGAGACTAATAAGAAATCAAAAAAGAAAAAATATTTTCTAGCTGTGGACGGCATTTTCCCTTTGGTGTTACCGGCTCACAATATCCTGGTTTTATTAAACTTAATAGCAAATCATTTCAAACCAAGCAATATAAATAACATAGACTATATATATATATATATATATATATATATATATATATATATATATATATATATATATATATATATATATATATATATATATATATATATATATATATATATATATATATATATATATATATATATATATATATATTAATACAATATTAATACAATAATTCAATTATCGACCATAAATATTTTTAATTGATTTCAATATACAAGTTTTACTGAAATAGCTATTTTAATTAACTGATCACAATTTGAACTGTCAAACTCAATTCCTGTTTCTTTTATAACATATATTCTTTCTGACGTCGTAATTAGCCAGGAAATATGTCATAGTAGTTACCCACTAATTACCAATGAAAGGACGGGACGAGTAACCCCTTCTTGGAAATAGCAAATCAAAAGATTAAAAAACGGAACCAAATTAAATAAGATTGAAAAGAGAAAATTTGTCCCCCTTCATCACCACCGACTGTTTATTATCATTTATTTTCACATTATCGATTAATATCTAGTGTTACATTTGACACAACATTTTAAGGGTTTCTGGAAAAATTAAATCTGCTCCGTCGTTCCAAATACCGAAAATATCGTATAGGAAGGGGGTGATCCCCCCACCCCCCCTCTTGCGCTCACCCAGCAATTATTGCGACATTTACCAGCTAAAAAGGGAACTACCAGTTATATAAACCGAAAATAAGGATCTTATTGATATTTACTTCCTTGACCCGATAAATATCCGAGGCTATCGTGTGAATATATGGAACAATATTAGACCAATCAAAAAAGGGGACCAAAAACCCTCCTAGCCAATTACCATCAAGCATAACCGAGCAAAAGGAAATTACCGCTCCTAATAAATAGCAAATACCGCCTTCCTTGACCCGATAAATATCCGAGGCTATCGTGTGAATATATGGAACAATATTAGACCAATCAAAAAGGGGTACCAAAAACTCCGCAATTTAGAACGGATTGATTGACTGGCCCACCAAAAAAATCCTCAACTTATTCATTTATTAAATTAAAATGATATATAAAACAAAAATTATTTCAAAAAAACGATTGTGATTAAATTTTTACAGGAAATAAATAAAATTTAAATTAACCGCTTAATATGAAGTTTATATAAATATATTCTCACTAACATTTTGATTAACTGACTCATCAGAAATGTTGAACCGGTTGTTGCTAGATGGTAAATTGAATTTCTCTAAAATTATTTCCACTAATTGTTCTTTTTCTTTACAAGATGCACAGGAAATGTTTCTACGATTTAAATACCAAATCAAGTCTTTTGATTTCAATTTCATTAATTCCGACCAACCAAAATTCGGGGACATAAAAATTTGACATCTATAACAAATATAGATGGATTCTAAAATTTCAATTGATGGTAATTTAAAAATCTTTAAAAAGACCTTTGTAATGCTTTACACAGTCAACACAATAATTTTCCATACAGTTTACACATTTTCGTTTTTTAAACGATATGAAATTAAAGGCTGCTTGACAAGCTACGCATTTATTTGGAGAATTAGATGAATATTTGGATAAGGATTTTGGAAAGTTCAAGTCCATAGACTCCAACTGAGATATTCGAGCATTTATTGTTTCATTAAAGCTTGCAGAATTACCCATGTTTATAATTTTAATTATAAATCTACTTGAATAACATAATATAAGAAAATTAAATGTAGAATAATGGAATTTTAAATAAATTTTGCATAAATTAATTATATTTAAATATTAAAACAAAACAACTTTCATGTTCAAACCTATATGCAGGGACCTTAAAAAGCTTTGGCGGCCTAAATAAATTGGATTGAACAATAACTGCTTGCAAAAATATTAGTTTAATATATAATTTGATAAAACTGGGTCGAATAAAAGGTATATAAATGACCTGAAAACTCAAGCATTAAAAGCCAAATATACAAACTAGAATCTAGTAACGTTGGGTTTTATTAATTCAAGTTGGTAACCTTTGACTCCACGTATCCTTTTAATCGTAAATATCAAAACATTAAACTACCCAACGTATATTTGAATCCCAAATCTCTCAAAATCCAAAGATACACTCAATAACAGAGTTTTACCAGTTTAATCGGTTCTCCTCTCGGCGCGGATGCTTTGTCAAAATCTTTATCATTATTCACCTTTTAATTGAACCTTTTCTATTTGATCTGGTCCACTTCCAATTCAATTTTCTTTTCACGTCTCAAATATTTCCGTTCGTTTCCCTAACTTCCTGATTACCCAAAGCTCGGTTTCTTCTTAGCCCCTAGACGAGGCAAAATGCCGGTTTTCTCTGATTTTCCCATTCCTTGTGTACTCTTCGAAATCGGGATGGCAGAAGATTATTGCCGAGCCAATCTCTATCTTGACATTCGACTCCGCATATCTGCCTCAGCTGTCGCCCAGAATGGTCCGACGAACAAAGATAATTTATGGCCCGCCCGTCCTTTCTGCATGCAAAATCTTTTTCTTGGTCTTTTCCCATTTATCATTGTGACAAGATAATGGGCCTAAATTTTTCTTCTGTTTATTTTTCTCTTTGTTTACCCAACTCGGGATTTCTTTCTATTAGCTAATTAATTTATTAATTAATTAATTTCATTTAATTGTTTTTCATCTTTTACGCACCTTTACGCACTCTTACTAGCACTTTCTGAAAATTCCGTTATCACCATGTTTATTCCTCGCTACCAGTTCCACCCATGACCAATTTTTTAGACTTTAACTAGAATTTATGAATTTGCGAATTTTATAATGCATATTGTTTTATTATTAAAGTAAGTTAGTGAGCGTAACAATGTAGAAAATACGCATTTTTATGTTTAATAATTTTTTGTACGCCTCCATTTAGTCCAATCATTGCGGCAGAACCGTCACGTGTTTGTGTGATTAATTCATTATGATCATCTCACAAAATAATTTTCGAATGTTCCAATAAATATTCTGCTAAACCTTCAGCTGTTTGAATTAAAAAAACCATAAAATCTTTCATACACAGTACCTTCTCGTACTTACCAAAAAACAATTACCTGTTGTGTATGCTCCGAAACGTCTGCGGTATTATCTGCCATAAAACCTAGATATTTAGCTATTTTCAATCTGTTTACATATTTCATCTTTACACACTTTTAAAATACAATAAAAAAGTTCATTCTGAATAGTTTTTGCTGTGATATCTGAAAATGATTTTTCGAATCTATATCTAATTTTTCCTAAAATTGTAATAATATTTCTACTAAAATGCCTCGCTTCATCATACATTTAGGATAAGAACCTTTTAATGTGATGATAGGTATTTCTCAAATTATTCTAATCTGGTATTTCGGAGTTCTACATTAACTGATTGGTATATTGCTGAAAATCTATCATTGAAGCCAATTCTGCTTAATTCATGAGCTGAGAAAACTTTTGCCCTTTCTCCATTTATAATTATGCTACTGTCAGTAGTGCTTATAATCAGCGGTGGTTAGCATCAGAGATATCCTCATATGTATGTTCGTTTTAAATTAAAAATTTGGAGTTTAATTATTGTCCTTTTGTGTACAATTTTTATTATGTAGACTTCGTGAACCGTCATATTCATCTATAAGATAAGCCATTATTTATTGCCATGGATTTAATTAAATGTCACTTTTTGGCTATGATACACAAACACACACATTTATTATAGGTAGGTTTCATTTATATTATTAATTTTTAAATCAATGTCCATTTAGCCATTGTACAATGCCCTTTTCTGTGTTACTGAGAGCACATTAAAATTGATTATCACACGCTTACATTGATATAAATTCTCATCGATTAAATAACAGATAAATATAGATATAATTAGACAGCACTTTAAAATCGATTATTATTATAAATACAGTGAGAACAGAAATATCGATTATTGAAATTATTACCGAGAACACATTAGTATCGATTATAAATAATAAATATAATATAGAGCACAGATATATCGATTATTTATATTATTACTGAGAACACATTATTATTGAATATTATAATTATTACACAGCATATTTCTATAGACTATCAATAATAATAATAATACAAATAATACATTAACATCAATTATTTTTTATAAAAAAACCGAATATTGATTATTGAAATCACATTAGTATCGAACATCAATAATAATTAAGATAACACAGAAATATCGATATAATTACCGAGAGCACATTAGTATCGATTATTGATATTATTACCGAGAGCACATTATTATCGATTATTGATATCATTATCAGGAGCACATTAATATAGATTATTGATATTATTAGCAAGAGCACATTAGTATCGATTATTGACATTATTACCGAGCACATTAGTATCGATTATTGACATTATTACCGAGCACATTAGTATCGATTATTGATATTATTACCGAGCACATTAGTATCGATTATTGATATTATTACCGAGCACATTAGTATCGATTATTGATATTATTACCGAGCACATTAGTATCAATTATTGATATTATCACCGAAAGCACATTAGTATCGATTATTGATATTATTACCGAGCACATTAGTATCGATTATTGATATTATCACCGAAAGCACATTAGTATCGATTATTGATATTATTACCGAGAGCACATTAGTATCGATTATTGATATTATTACCGAGAGCACATTAGTATCGATTATTGATATTATTACCAAGAGGACAATAGTATCGATTATTGATATTATTACCAAGAGCACAATAGTATCGATTATTGATATTATCACCGAAAGCACATTAGTATCGATTATTGATATTATTACCGAGAGCACATTAGTATCGATTATTGATATTATTACCGAGAGCACATTAGTATCGATTATTGATATTATTACCGAGAGCACATTAGTATCGATTATTGATATTATTACCAAGAGCACAATAGTATCGATTATTGATATTATTACCAAGAGCACAATAGTATCGATTATTGATATTATCACCGAGAGCACATTAGTATCGATTATAAATAATAACAATAATATTGAGAGCACAGAAATATCGACATAATTACCAAAAGCACATAATTATCGATTAATTACATTATTTCTATTACTACCGAAAAGCACCCAAATATCGATTAGCATCAAAATATAAAATACGGGAACCGAAAGCACAAAAATAGAAAAATCAATATTTATTTACAGAGAATGGGAAATGTAAAACAAAATCACAAGATAATCAACATATCAGCGATTGGCAGCAGGATCACCAGAATTAATATTGCTGTCATCAGTCAAGGTGTCACAAAAGGTCGCGGTACAGATAGCATTCTCTGCTGCCGATTCCGAATTATTGATCATTGGAAATTCGTTGACTTCCTCGACATGTTCACTGGAATCTTCACTCAGTTCAATACTATCCATCGTGAAACTCTCCAGATACCGTGGACCCAATGCAGCCTCCCTGATCTGGATGTCGGAATTTGATTGACTACTGTCGTCCGATGACTTTTGTCCAGTAGATTCGATTTCCGATGAATCCAAATAGATTTCTACTTCGATTTTATTTGCTGGATTCTTCGAGGAATTTTCAGTTTTTCTAAGGCGAACCACTTCTTGATCAACGGTAATTTCCTTGCCCTCATTGTTATCAGAGGCCTCATTAGAAATGATCAATGGAGATTCAAAAACATCACATTCACTCGGTAACTCTTCCAATGGAGTGCTCAACGTAACCTGTGTGGACAAACTACTTTCAGTTTTCTCTTTTTCATCTTCATCAATAATATTTTCTATGAATTTTTCATTCGGTAAATCTTCATCTTGAAATGATAAATCAATTTTTTCTTGTTTCAATAAAATTATATTTCGAGTTGATTCTAACTTTTCATCAGTAATATTTGTTGTTTCATCAATAACATTGATTTGCACATTAGAAAGACTCTGAAACCAATAGGGATAATTGATAAAGATGCATTTAGACACTTGCCTCAGGAATATTATCTACATTTAAGTCTTTGTTTTGGTTCTCAACATCACTGTCAGTTTTCTGCGTGTGTTCCCCACGGGGTTTATTCTGCAAAGGTTTTTATGATTACATTGATTGAGACAAATGCAATCCATTTAACCCTCTGGATGCAAGTCATGCGCAATACCGCTCCTCTATAAATTCAACGGCGCTTCCAAACGAAGTAAAATCCAAGAATTTAGGGAAACCGAATATTTCAAAATCGAAGAAATCTTTTAGTGTAGACACCGAGAGAAGAAATAATTTGTCATAGGAAATGTCCAAAAAATTCGAAACCTTCAATAAATACAGATCTTGATGAAAGAAAATATTCCGGTTTGTGGAATGATGGTGCCAAATACTTACAAAGATAACATTATGAATAATGGAAAATGCAGAAACCCTAGAGTAACCATTAAGGTGATTTCACAAGATATTGGATTAGAGGAAATGTACGTTTCGTAGTAATAAATAAAGGTAACCAGAAAAGAGAATACAACTTGGTAAAAAGGCCAAAATTTCATAAGATTTAAGGGATTGACTATGGGGAAAATATAATTTGCGGGCATTCAAATGGTTAATAAAATAAATAATATATTAAATGATGATATAATATAATATAATCTAATAAGTTCAAAAGAGAAGTATTATAAATATTTACAATTTTAAGGTTGGTTAAATTATATATATAAATATAAATAGGAAAAAACGTAAGTTTGTTTGTCATCAATCAATACAATTATTATTTTTATCGATCAATATATTATTGCAATTATAATATATATATAATAGGCAAATAATTTCACTTCCATGAATATATAAAGTAAGGTAATGAGTTTTAATGTTATATTTCAAATCAATGAGGATAGAGTGAAATCAGTTCATTGCATGTGTTTAAATCAATAAAATGGTCTGATTTTTATGATCATAGCATTATTTCAAGGGTGCTTCTGAATTGTTTAAATATGTGAGATTTAAGCACGCGGTTTAAAACAAAATTTTGAAAATTAAATTTACCAAAGAACGATGTCTGAATTTTCGGGTGATTAAAGGTTTTTAAAAAGTCTGAATTTCCCAGTAACCTACTGAATCGCTTTCATATTACTTTTGTTTATTAGGCACAGAATTACATGCTCTACAAAGTGAACTATAACGATCTTAGAAATTAGATTTCCTTAGCTTTCAATTTTGACATGAAATAATTATTGTGTTACTTCCGGGATTTCTTTGTGATAACATTTATTCACATCTGGCAAGATTAAAGTTAAATTTACTACTTTTGCACAAAAAAACATAAAACGATTAGCTGAATTCTTCATAAGAAAAAAATCAAACGGGACAGGATGTAGAAACATTAGAATTAGAAAGAGAAAATGAAATTATTATTACCAACAATATTATATCGAAATAGATTTTGACTACAGAATAATTAAAAAGAAGATTAAAAATCGCAATTGAAGAATCGAAAACTACTACTACTATGAACTTCAACCAAATATTGACGAAAGAAATGTTGTTGTTTGAAGGGAATGGTCATATGACTCCACATTTAGAAAAATTATTTAATGCCCTTAATTCTATTCAACCAACATCTATAGAGAGCGATTTTGTGTTTTCTACTTCCTGAAATTTTTGCTCCAAAAAACGATCAAATTTAACCGAAAAGTCAATTAATAAATTATGTTTCCTTAAAACTTATTTTATGAGAATTGATAAGAAAATTTAAGTATATTCAATATTAAATGTATAATATTATATAAACTAAATTAGGAAACAGGCACAATAGGCACCATAATTTTTAATTTTTCCTTGAAATGAATCAAATTTTTTTTATAGTTTGTTTTGTTATAAATATTTTTGATTTGAAATTCAATTATTCATATATTTATTAAATTCTGCCCAATAAAATTTAAATAAACATGTATATGATTTGTGTTCTCATTTTAAACAAACCAAACCCAAACGTTTTCATTGTAGAAATTAATAACCGTGAAATCCCAGGAAACAACTTTTCCCAATCCCGAATCCCGGTAGTCAAAAAATTTCGGGAAAAGTAACACACTAGAAATAATCAATATTTCTCGAAATAAATTTTATGTCATTGGATTGGAATTTATTCTTACAATGTAGATATTGGCGGTATCCTTTTTTCAATGTGCTAACGCTCGAATTTTATTGGTTACAATTTAAAATTGTTTTCTTCATCAGTTAATTGATTGGTTATTCTATTTTTTATTTTTTATGAAGTCTCCTTCCTGTAAATATTGATATTTGTTGGTTTTTTTGTACAATGTGTATTTTAATTTAAAAAAAGTAGTTTGAGGGATAAGTTTTCCGAGCATTCAATTTCGATGGGGTATCGGTAGCAATAAAAATATCACCTATTTATCTTGCGTAAAAACTAATGGATTGCATAAATTTCAGACCATTTAAAATTTTATATAAATAGGGTTTATATCCGATTTAAATCAGATTTATATCCAATGAAATTGCAGAGAATAAATTTTAGAGATAAACTCATATTGGACTTATTTCGTAATTTATTAAATATTTATTTTTATTATTATTATTTATTATCATCATCAATAATAATAAACCAGTAAAATATTATGGTAAAAAGCTTTACTTCAGTCGATAATTTTTGGAATGCTTCCTTAGACTTTCTGTCTTCATCAACATCTTCAAGAATATTAGAAATGGAATGAATGCTATTCTAGAATCATCGTGAGATTAATTAAAATCCTATCTAATCAAAATTAAAAGTTGAGTGTAAGACCAATGAAACAAGTTGTAAGATATTTAGAAAGTTGTTTGAAAAAAAAATTCGAACAAAAAATAAAGGTAACATTACATTTAGTTGAATCAAAATTAAACATGAATCTTCATTGAATAGTTGATAATAATTTTCAAATAAAAAATCTAAAATGATGTTTAAATGGATACAAAGAGAGACTTCTAGAGTTTAAGTTTATTGGAATCAAATTCAAGTATGTATAATTTAGTATATTTAAAGTAACTTCAACAGGGACTCATGCACCTTTCCACATTGAATCTTGTATAATCAGAACAATGCACAAATTCATGCAAACTCAAATGAGTACTCAAATTGGAAATCATGTATATAACTATTCTAACATTTATTTTTTTCATTGTATCAACTACTTATTTAGGAAAAGTTTAATGGAGGTTTTTCAAAATAATATGTTATTTTTTATTGTTAAATTTATTAAATAATGAAATAAATATTAAAAAGAGAGTTTGAAGACTATAAATCAGTAATATATCGATGTTTGTTGATGCTCACGAATTTTCGGCACTGCCTTATTCAAGTGAAAATTCACTGTGAGTATCAACAAACATCGATATATTACTGATTTATAGTCTTCAAGCTCTCTTTTTAATAAATTCAATAGAAAAAATAATCAGTGGTGAAATTGGAAGAAATAAAAGTTCTTATAATAAAAATAAATATTATCAATATTTAGTAAAAAAATGTAATTTGGTGAAAATGATTTTTTATCAATAATTTAACAAATATTAATAATAAACAATTAAAATGTGAATTTATTTCTTCGTTTTCTCAAATTGTTAGGAGCCCCAAAAATATTATCTAAGTTCACTTTGAAAAAAATTATTTGCATAAAAATGGGTATATCTTTATCGGCAGTTGTATTTTATCGCTTGTTTGTAATTTGTCTTATTATTGAAATTTGGCGAGTTTTGCTTCTATATTTCATTAATAATTTTTTCTAGTTTTCTTGACACCTATAATTAACCGGAAAAGGTAAATGCAAAAGAATTTACATGTTATTTTATGTAATATGTAATAACATCATTTTACATAAAAATTTAGAAAGTGGAACACACAAACACACCATATAATAAAAGATGCATGTAAGAAGAAACAATGAAAGATATAAAGTTATAATTGAATACCAAAAACTCCACTGAATCCAAATCCAAGTCAAATTCAAATAAAACCCTATTTATAAATCCATAATTCAAAAAATATATATTTGCCAACAAATTATCAGCTAGCACACTAATTTATATTATAGATGTAATTATTCCATGCAAACAGGTGTATAATTTATTGATTGTTTTCTTATATACCTAGTTTATTAATTAGTTTCGACAACTCTATAATTAAAGAATTTTTGTTATTATTTCTTCAAAAAACATTCACAATGCTATTAATCCATACAAAAATTACATATCGAATGTTTACTTTGAATTTTTTATTTTATGTTGTTTTTGCTAAATTAATTTTTTTTCTCAGGTTTCTCAATTTCTATATCAAATGACGATATTACATGTTACATAAAAATCAACAAAAACTTTTTCAACAAACACTATTCCATGAAACCAGGTGTGCTATACACCGCGTTTCATTCGATATGAATTTTATTGGATGTGTTGGCAGGATTTGCATACAAAGAAAAATGAGTTATAACCGCCAACAAGATTTTATAAGAAATTATGAAAATTTAACTGTTTTTAAATGGATTTTAATGACAAACTTATTTAAAAAAATCTATGTTATTTTTAAATTTATAAACCCAATCGCCATTAATTTACTATTTTATCAAAGAGTTTGTAAAATATTTTTTAACATGGTTTAAATGATTTTTTAACAAATATTTTTTAAAAGGTGGTTTATTCTATCTCTTGTTTGACCGTGTGATTTATTATATAAATTGCTCTCACTGTATCTATAAAACGGTATCTATGCCTCATTAACTTTTCTAACCTTTCTGGAATTCTATAATAAATTGCTAATGAATTTTCAACACACAGATGAGTTTGTTTGTATTTTATAATATAATTTATTGTTTACTTTTTATATTATTGACAATTTTTATCAATGGCAACGCGAAGCAGTAATTTCATAGTGGAAATATGAGTATGCACAATTTCCTTCTTCGATGAGTTATAATTCACATTTTTTAAATTAAATGTTTTTGATGCTGTTTTAAAAATGAAATTAGATGAAAAATTAACATTAAAATCAAACAAGTAACAACAATAATCGAAATCTAATTAGCATCAAGTGTATGAAATGAAATAAACAGAAATTCCAAATTGACCATATATGGTATATATGATAATAATAAACAACTATTGAATTGTAACTAAGTACGATGAGAAAAATATTTAATTAA
Organism: Schmidtea polychroa; assembly: GCA_959609185.1. Taxonomy (NCBI): domain Eukaryota; kingdom Metazoa; phylum Platyhelminthes; order Tricladida; family Dugesiidae; genus Schmidtea; species Schmidtea polychroa. Next base: position 106,255 of record CAUHTR010007956.1, read on the forward strand.
TAATAAATTTCAATGTTAAATTTTTCAGATTATGATTTACTCAGAAATTTGATAATTCACTGTAGATTATGAATGGACACACCCAATTGTTGATTATACAGTGTATATAATGCTATTACTTGCACTTAATAGTTTGCATTT
>CAUHTR010007956.1:106495-130462 GCA_959609185.1 Schmidtea polychroa
GGTTTTAATAATTTTCTTACAACACAACAACTAACAGTTTAAATATACAAATATAGTTATATAGATTCCTAAGGAACATAACCATATACAACTACAATATAATTGGTGCCCGATGTGGGATAATTATATTGTAGTTGCATATGGTTATGTTCCTTAGGAATCTTTATAACTATATTTGTATATTTAAACTGTGAGCGCACTATGAGCTTCACGTCCATGAAAAAAAAAACTTCGTCTACCCTCAAAATCTCAAAAAAATTTGAGACCATTCCGTAGTTTTGCGGCCCAGTTAAATATTTAAGTTTACAATGCGGCCCATTAAATTAAAAGGTCGGACTTCCCTGCATTAAAAAGCTTCAGAACAGCTCAAACTAAAAAAACCTCATATAATTGGTGAAACATTAATATTCACAGCTGCTAAAAATCGGTTTCATGTAAGCAACCTAAAAAAATTTTGTTGATGTTTGTACTGATGGTGGTCGGGCAATGACAGGCAGACATATTGGTGTCATCACAAAGATTCAAGAAGTGGCACCTGAAGCAAAATGCACAAATTGCAGTATGCACTGTAAAGCATTATCTACCATATTAATGCTCATTAATTTAAAAACTGTTTTAAATGGTCAATTTTATTAAATCAAGAACTCTGAACTCTCGAATGTTTACATCGTGGTTATCAAGTGTTAGCCCGACTATTTGAGTTGCGCTCAGAGGTTAGATATAACTCCAATTGTTTTCTGAATGATTTACGGCTATCAAAGATGTTATGATGAAGCGTTTTGATGTGGCCCGGACACAATTTTAAACATCAAATCAATAATTGTCTTTTTTAGAATTCATATTATCGAATTAAGCATGTTTTTAATTTTAAAAATTAATTCTAAGTTTACTTGAATCGTAAAAACGAGTTATATTTATTTAAATGAATTTATTGTGGCCCGTGGTAGTATTTTTCCGAAAATTTGGCCCTTCGATTGATTTGGGCCGCATTTGGCTACCACTGGTTTAGATGATATTTGTGGACGCCTCAATGAATTAAATTCCAGCTAACTGGGATCAAAGTGAATGCTATAGCGAAGAAATTAAAATTCATTTTGAAAGATTTGGAACAAAACCGAACTGATGCATTTCTATCTCTAGAAGAGTTTTTGTCAGAGAAGAATTTGTTATTACAGCCTGAATTGATTTCAGATATAAAAAACACGACTACCAATTGATTCAGAATCTTTCTTGTGTAAAAACTAGATCAGGAACCCATTTTCGACTGAAGAAAGAGAAGAATATTTAGAACTGTCGTGTGATGGGGGACTCCAAAATGAATTCAAGAAAGAAAAGTAAAAATGTCAAAAGAAATTAATGATGACCATACTATAACTTGTAAATAGTTGTTTGAAAACTGAATTTCTATATTCAATTGAATAAGGATAAATAATATTAATTATTATTGCATTAAATATTTGATTATCGATTGAAATTAAAAATTATTAAATATTCAAATCAATAAATTTAATTCATTTAAAATAGTTTTTGTTATTATTTACCATAGGGTAACGGATTGAAAAGAAATCATTGTCTAAATTCGATTATTTCAACACCAATCGATAGAGAAAAGTCGATTTTCAGATAATATTAAAATAAAAATGTTATGTTGTCGATTAAAAATAAAAGTTATGGTAACATACAAAATTGTATATTTATTTTACAAAGTTCACAGCAACACGAGAAACATAAAATCAAAAATAATTAATAATTAAAAAATTAATATATTTAAAATAATTAATAAAAAATAAATAAATAATTAAAAAATAAAAATATAAAAATTAAAAAAAATAAAACATAAAATAAAAAATAAAAATTAATTAATAATTAAAAAAATAAATTAAAAATTTAAAAATTCAAATAATAATTCAAAAATAAAAATATTAAATTTAATTTAAAAAAAAATCAAAATAGAAAATAAAAAAAATTTAAAATCAAAAATAATTAATAATTAAAAAATTAATATATTTAAAATAATTAATAAAAAATAAATAAATAATTAATAAATAATTAAATAAATAATTCAAAAATAAAAAAATATTAAATTTCAAATATTTAAAATAATAAAACATACAATCGAAAATAAAAATTAATTAATAATTAAAAAATTTTAAATAATTAATTAAAAATAAAAATTAATATATGATTAAAAAAATTAATAAAAAATAAAAAAATTCAAATAATAATTCAAAAATAAATATATTAAATTTAAAATAAATTAAAATAATAAAACATAAAATCGACAATAAAAATTAATAAATAATTAAATAATAATCGAAAATTAATTAAGTTAAATTAAATTTTAGCTGATGACAAAAATGAAAGTTTTAAATATTGAATAATTAAATTTACTGGATAATTAGAAATGTTGATAAATATTAAAATATTACAAAAACTTATAAAGATAGAAATAACAGATAATAATAATAATAATTCTCACCGGATCAGAAACATTTGATAAGCATGCATCACAAAACCAAGGATCAGTGCTGGAATCACTAGTATCATCGGACATGAACACGCTGTCAGATATCTTATAGCAATCTATATGCTAACTGCATCAATTCACTCGATAATCACATTTATATACCTTCATGGACAACAATTCCACATCCATCACATTCGACTAGTTCATTGTCAGAGAAACTAGAATCCAATAAACACATCATGCATATCATCACATTTTCCAATTTAGTTTTATTAGCAATTGTCCGATATTCATTCAAGTTATCTTGTATGATTTCACTTTCTTTTTTCTTCATATTTTCTTCAACTTTACTAGATATATTTGTATCAGAAGTTTCATCTGAGTTATTTTCATCTGCGTTAGAATTGTCGTTTTCTTCCTCCTCTTCACTTTCTTCAATTTGTTGGTCTACAAATAAGTCCATTAATATCAATTGGAAAACCCAATAATAAGTATTTTACCATCAGAAAAATCATCAGATCCAACAACAAAATCTTCATCCGATCCTGATTCTATATCATCAAATAATTGAAATGCATCTTTATCTACAGGTTTAATTTGTCTTTTTGAAGGATCTCGTTTAGCTATGATTATAAATTATTTCAGATACAAAAATTGTTATTTATTACTGATTGCATTTAAATATAATTTTATTTCTTCATCTTTATTCTTAGACATTTAAAAGATTTCCCATAAAATTTAATATAATATGAATATTTAAACAATACAAATCCATGAATAATTACATTTGAAACGAGAAAATCACATAAAAATTGCATTTAATTGCTTTTAGAAAAAATGAATTAGCAAAAAAATTATTTATTAAAATCGTCTATTTCAATATGAAATATGAAAAAAATTCGTTATGTCACACAAATATGTATGCAGAAATATTCGAATATTAAAAGTTTTAGTGGTTTGCAAGAAATTTTTTCGACATTAAATTTAAATTACATTTCTTGATTTTTTCGTATTTCGATTGTACTATTAATAATTTAAAATGAAATTTAAAATAGACAAAAAATACCATTTTTTTCATTTCGATTGCTTTATTGATTATAAAATGTAAATTGTATTTTCAAAGTTATTTTAAAAACTAAAACATTAAAATTTCTTATAAATACAATATTGATTGAAAAGAAATCAGAGGTAAAAATTGAAAAAAAGTTCTTATAAAACATTAAAAAGTCTCAAAAAGATAAAATCATATATTTTAAAAACCCATAAAAATAAGTAATGACAATTATTTAGTTATAATTTATTCATATTTTCAAACTATTGTGTGTTTCTATTCAAAATATATTAGCATTTTATTATTTCCTTTATTTTTAATGGCGACTAAAGATCATTTTTGCTTAGTCAACGTTCATTTTTAGAATTACTCTTTTTTTGCGCCAAGATCGATATAGCCATATGTTCACAAAAAGAAACTGTAGGGGTCTCGATTATTGAGAATCCCAAATTAACATTTTTATATGAAATAATTACGGGTAGACTTACAATAAAAGATATGCTTTAATAAAATTTACCGATTTCAAAATATACAGAATTCTTATAGGCGTGTTATTCCCTCAAATACCTTCAATCTTGATTCGTGAAATACGCCTATCAAATTTGTTTTAGTCAATAACTGCAACATTAAAACATATAGTTCAAAGACGTTACATTCCAGATCATCAAACATCAAACGAGACTTTAGAACGAACTTTGTTGTGGCAGATATGACTCACCCAATTCTTGGAGCAGATTTTCTAACAAGCCATAAGTTTTTAATTGATTGTAAAAATTCTAAAATCTACTTTGCAGGAGACATTAGTGCCCATGACAAAATTAATTCCATTCTCCATAGGCAGGAAATAGAAACGTAATGCCATCCGATTGCACAATCAACCAGACATCTGAGCAGGATATATAGATATGGTTGAAAAACAATTTATTGAGTTAAGCATTTTATGAAAAAGCCAAAGTGATTTAGATTCCACACTAGTAATAGTAAAGAAGAAACACAGACCAATTCGTTTCTGTGGAGATTAAAGACCCCTAAAGACAAATCTATGACGGGTCAAGCCTTGGACACACTGGCAGATGTCATTGGAGCTAAAGGATAGAACAACCAACATATGCAGACGGTTGTTGTAAGATCTTTGTAATTGGAAGATGGTGCTTCTGTATGAGACTGGCTCATTTGGCAGAGGGCAGACTGGGATGATGATGATGATGATGATGATGATGATGATGATGATGATGATGATGATGATGATGATGATGATGATGATGATGATGATGATGATGATGATGATGATGATGATGATGATGATGATGATGATGATGATGATGATGATGATGATGATGATGATGATGATGATGATGATGATGATGATGATGATGATGATGATGATGATGATGATGATGATGATGATGATGATGATGATGATGATGATGACGATGATGTTGTTGTTGTTGATGATGATGATGATGACGATGATGATGTTGTTGATGATGATGATGATGTTGTTGATGATGATGTTGTTGATGATGTTGTTGATGATGATAATGGTGATTATTTTCGGTAGTTTCTGTTGACTTTGTAGCTGCTGGTGCTGTTGATATTGCTGCTACTTGTATTGGTGTCAAGTAGGTTTTTCATTTATCAGCGATTTTCAATGCTTCTTCGAGCGTATCTGATGCTCGACATCCCAATGTTGCTCGGATATCCACTAGTTTCATACCATCCACGAATACGGATATTATCTTGTCTTCTGGAACTGGTTGATTTGAATCGAATGCTTCTCTTGCTAGTCGTCTCAATTCACATGCATATAACGCATTTGACTCATTGTATTTCTGCTTTTGATGTAGAAAATCCAACATTTTTCAATTCCCTTTTTTTCGTTACCGAATGTTTTTATTAAAAAATTCTTAATCTTTTTCCATATTTTTAATTTCGTAGCTTCGCATTTCGCCTTTAAATACACATCTTGGCCGTTTCCCTTTAGATACAGCTATATTCGCTCTTGCAAGACTATGTCTGGCCAATGACATATCGTAATATATACCTCGAATTCTTTTATAAATGTTTCTAGCTGATTTATATTTCCATCGAATGGTTCTCCTTGGAATTTCTCTCGAAAGTATCCAATATTGACTTGGATGTTGCTTGTTTCTGGTAAGTCTGTCGCCACTGATCCATTCCGATTTCGTCTTGCATTAATTCTTAGCACAAAATTGTTATTTCCGTTATGTCTGATCTATTTTCTCCTTCGTCTGCTGATTTAATATCACTTATCGTTTCTAATTCAGTTCGTTATATATCGTCACTGTTCTCAAATTTGTTTGTTAAACTATCAGATTCGAATGGTGTTTCCACTAAGGCTGTTTTCCTGGTTTTCTTGTCTCTTTGCCTCTGTTCTTGTTCTAATAAGCTGGGGTTTCCTTTACTTTTCCGTGTCGTTCGGTTGGCTATATTATCAATTTTTCTCGCTTTAATAATCTCTATTGAATTTCACTGTTTCGTTGACTAACGCTTCAATTTCCTCTTGTTATTTAATTCTATTTGTTTCGCTTTCTTCTGTTCTCGTTTGATTCTCTTGATTCGTTTGCTTGATTTCTCTTGAATTTTTATTCTCTATTAATTTCTCTTGGTTCCTTGATTTTTATTGATTCCTCTTGATTTCTTGATTTCTATTGGCTTCTTCTTAGCTGTTTGGTTTATTCTAAAATAATTAACACTTCTAGTACATGTCATAATCTCTTATTCGTTTTATTAAACCCTTCATTTATTTCCAATTTTTCCTTTATTTTACTGCTCTTTGACTTCTTCTTTTCTTATTTTCTGTATATTGTACACTTTTACTTTTCGCTACTCATTTCCATTTTCGATTTTAAGTCGATTTTAAATTATCTATGCTTCGTATATTTGTCTATATAGTCGTATCAATTATCTATTCCCTTTAAAATTATCATACAAATGTAACATCAATCATATAAATATAAAATTCATCAATAGCTTAACTCGTTTCTCCTTTATTCACTTTTCTTCACCAAAATAATCGATTTTGTTTTCTCATGCGCGGCGCTTTATCATTATTTTTTCTTAATCATTATCTTTTTGTCGCTCTTAATCTATTTCACTTTGATCAATTTCATTTTAATCATTTATACTTTTCAATTTATTCCTTTGGTCCCAGATCAATCACCAACGCTTCGGTTTATCCGACCTCCACGTCGGCATTTATCTAACATCGACTTTTTTGCCGGTTTAATCAACTTATTTTAATCATGTTTCATTTATTCTCGGCTTCCTTGTCGGTTTAATTACTCACCTTAATTCTTGAAGTCTTTTACGACTCCTAGACGCCTGAGTATTTATACCATTAAGCCATAAAATCTTTTAATTTCGAATTCTTAATTAACTGAGGCCTTACAACTGGGTCAATTCTTAGCCGCTTATTGATAAGAGTCTTATATCGGTAACTCTAATTTCATCACCGTTTCACTGAGCTCATCGCTACTCAGTGTGGTATCCGGGTTTTGTACTAATCAAGATATAAAAATTACGGAAACTTGTTAGCATCTTTTCGACCTTAATCCCCCAAGGAATTGGTGAATCTCAATCTCACAACTAGTGAAAGGAAAAGAAAATTGGATATGCAGGTGGCTTTCAGCATTCTACCCCACAACTGGTCCAATCTTGGTTGCCATGAAACCAATTTGCACATTGTCATTCGCATACAATATTTGAGGAAATGTATATCCTTTGCCGTTCTGATCCTTTTTTGCATAATCACATTGATCAGAATTTGTAAAGACGTGTGGTGGTTTGATAAAAAGATCTATTCGGGTTCATATTATTGTTAGGATTTGTTACGTATTTCGTGAATTGTAATGGATGAGGATGTTGGTCTATGAGAGCCAACACTAAAACTATTGGGAGCCGAATACAGTTTATCTTGATAATGATAACATGGCATCGAATTTGCTTTACTCGTCTGAGATTGATTAATAGAGCCTGATTGATAAGTAGAAGTATTAGCTGATCGCACGAATTTTGATTGACTATAATTGTGTTCTGCTTGGTCCTTATTCGTTGGTGACCGCGCATTTATATATATATATAACAGGGGTGGGCACGCATGAGGTCCTAGAGAGCCACATGGCTCATCAAAGAGCCGCACTTGCACACCCCTAGTATATAGTGTAGTGAGACATGTATTATTTAAATATTGCTTATAAAAAGAATCAAACAAGGTAGAAAGTAATAAGGAAATATTAAATTTTGATTCTAAATACCGCCATCGAATGACACTATAAATTTTAATTCTGTTTACACCTATTTTGTGACACAGGTAAAAATGAACTAACCATGAAAATACATGTAGGAATAATGTAATATTAAACAATTAATGTTGTTTTAATATTATGAAAATGTTGTAAAAATAGAATTTGAAAAACGTTTTGTCTTACAAGCTATCCGGGCAATGGAAATCAACAAGATCATAATTGAAAATGTTGGGAAATTCGATGGCAAAAATACAGATGTGGAAGAATGGTTCGACAAACTCGAAATTATTTTGGAAGCCAAGAATGTGAAAAATGTCATGAATGTAATGCCATTTTTACTTGAAGGGCAATCTTATGCAGTTTTCAAACAGTTAAAGAAAAGCAACACGACAATAGATTTTTGTATGCTGAAGAAGGAATTATTGAAAACCTTCGGTATGAGCGAGCAAGAAGCTTTTACGAAACTTTTACAGAAAAAGTTATTAATGGGTGATAACTTGGATGTTCATGTAAATGAATTAAGGTCACTGTTGGAATGTTCAGGTGATCTACTAATCCGATTTTTTGTAAATAGCTTACCAAGTGATTTGTCAAATCAACTAAAGATGTCAACAGCGTCAACAATGAATGAGTTAGTCGCTCAAGCAAAGAAAATCGCAAGTCATCAAATTTATGACAATGAAAAGGTTGCAGTAGTAGTACCAAGATCAGATAGTGGAAGACAAGCCAATCGAAAATGCTATATATGCAATAGTGCTAATCATGTGGTAAGATACTGTCCAGAAAGACGCAATATCAGATGTGCAAAATGCGGTATTATGGGACATATTTCAAGGTTTTGCAAGTCGGGAAAAGATCAAGGGGCTACACACAATGTGGAGTCGGGTGTGGCCCCAAAAATTGTGAATATGTGAGACTCCTAAAAGTAAATGGTGATGTAAAAGCATGTTTAGTTGATTCGGGAAGCACTACCACTATAGTAAAAGGAAATCCACGAAAATCTATGACTGCGGTAGCGATGCTTGATGGTTCAATCATATATGCTGAGCGAAGTAAAGTTGATATATGGGTTGGAGATAAGTTATTTAATATTGATTGTTTAATATACCCGAAACTAGTATCCAATTATGATGTAATTTTAGGAGTGAATGCTATTAATAGGTTTGGTGGAGTTCGATTGAATGAAGAAGCCATATTCGGTTGTGAAGAAGCACCTTGTCACGTAGCGTGCTCTAGTAGTAGTATGTCAGAAATATTGAAGGAAAATTTCTCTGCGAGATTTGAAAACGAGAAATGGATTGTCAAATGGGATTGGAAGTCAGAGCCGCCGAAATTTCTACCTAATAGAAATTCAAACTTTTATGATAATTGTAGTAAGGATCAGGAGACGATGCGTATCTTGAATTCTTGGATATCTAACAGCTATCTAGTTGATTACGACGAGAAAACAATGGGCAAACCGGTCGGATCAGTACCTATTTATGGTATAATTCAGTTAAATAAAGCGAAAGTGCGTCCAGTATTTGACTTTAGGAGTATCAATAAATATATTGATGTATATAGTGGGAATGCAGATATCTGTTCTGAAAAATTACGATCATGGAGATGTTTAAGTAAAGAATTTGCAATGTTAGATTTATCTGATGCATATATGCAAATACACGTGGATAAAAGCATGTGGCGATATCAATCTTGTATGGTTAATGGGAAGAGATATGCGCTTACGAGAATGGGATTTGGATTGAATATTGCGCCAACAATAATGACAGAGATTGTGAATAAAGTATTGAACAACAATGAATCAATCAAGAATAGCACAAGTTCATACATAGACGATATATTCGTAGATGAATCTAAAGTTAAAGCAAGTAAAGTAAGTGCAGAAATGCGTAAATTTGGTTTGATATGTAAAGAAGAAGAAAAGGTCAAGGATACTCTTAGTGTAAGAGTATTAGGTATTGATGTATTTCGAAAGAATAATGAACTACATTGGAAAAGATCGAACGACATTCGGATAAATGAATTAAATGAAGGGCTTTTAAGAAGAGAGCTGTATTCGTTATGTGGCCAGTTAGTTGGAATTTATCCTGTGTCTGGGTGGTTGCGGCCAGCTTGCTCATATATCAAGAGGCTATCCAGTGGAAATTGGGATGATTCAATAGAAAATCATATCGTTGACAAAGTAAAATGGATATTAGAAAAAGTGAATGAAAGAGATCCATCGTCAGGTATTTGGAGTGTTCCCAGCAATCAGACAGGCATAATTTGGTGCGATGCAAGTTCGATCGCCATTGGAATTGTATTAGAAATGGAAGGTTCAGTGGTTGAAGATGCGTGTTGGTTGCGAAAACCTGATGATTCAAGACACATTAATTTGGTGGAATTAGAAGCGATTGTGAAGGGTATTAATTTATGTATTAAATGGAATCTAAAGTACATCAAAATTAAATCCGATAGTAAATCAGTTGTGTGTTGGGTTAACAGCATATTATCAAGCGACAGAAAAATACATACAAAAGCAAATTCAGAGTTGTTAATACGACGAAGGCTGGAGCTTTTAAAAGATCTAGCGATTGAGTATGAACTTAAAATGGACATTGAGTTTGTATCTACAGAAAATAACAAGGCTGATGTATTAACGAGAGTACCAACCAACTGGATGATTATTAAAAATGAAGTCGCAGCTCTAGGCAATCAAAAAAGCTCGAAAGATGTGTTATTAGAGATTCACAAGAACTGCCATGTAGGGAAAAATCGTATGCGATTCTTAGCATCGGAAGCGGGGCTACTAAATGTGGATAATGAGATCTCAGAAATAATTGCAAGTTGTAATCAATGCCTATCGATTGACCCAGCGCCAGTAACGTGGGAAAAAGGTGAACTAAGCTGTGATGAAAATTGGTGCCGTTTAGCAATTGATGTAGCTAAATTTGCTAAAGATAAATATTTAACAATTATTGATTGTGGACCATCGAGATATGCAATCTGGAAGAAAATTAAGAATGAAAATGTAGAAGAGATATGTAATGCTTTAAATGAAGTGCTATATGAAAGAGGAGCTCCAAGTGAAATATTATTAGATAATTACTTATCTTTTAGATCTAGAAAATTTCAAGAATTAGCAGATAAATGGAATGTTGAGTTGGTATTTAGAACAGTGAACCGTCCAGGGGGAAACGGGATCATTGAACGCAGCCATCGGACAATCAAATCGCTAGCAGCTAGGTCCTCAGGAACAATCGCAGAAGCTGTGTACTGGTTCAACAATACGCCAAACAACAATAATATTTGTCCATCTAGAGCCATATTTAGATATAATCCAAAGCTGAATCTGCCAAGCTACAAAAAAAAGAAATAATAATCGAAGCAAAATATTCTGCTGGTGACCCAGTATGGATAAAACCGAATTTGAATCAAAAATGTACAGAAAGATGGAAAGATGGACATATCATTAAACCATTATCAAATACAAAATTTTTAGTCAGATGTAATGGATACGATATGCCGCGACACGTGGGCGATATTAGAAAAAGAGTTGTTAAAGATTCAGATGAATCTGGTGGGGATGTAGGAATAATGTAATATTAAACAATTAATGTTGTTTTAATATTATGAAAATGTTGTAAAAATAGAATTTGAAAAACGTTTTGTCTTACAATACAATTGCAACAAAAAATTTTTTTTAAAAATTCAGTTGAAAAAATTTCAAAATAAAAAAATCGAATTCAATTTTCAAATTCAATTGATCAAAAATTCAATTATCAAAGAGCCGCAGTTTACTCAACGAAGAGCCGCATTTGCCCACCGTTGATATATAATATAATATAATATAATATAGTATAATAGGTATATAGATATTGTTAAGGCCGCTATCAAAAAATGAATAAATTGACGAATCCAATTAGGTCGGCAAGAAAAAGCCCGGAGAAACGTATCAAAAGTAATTTGATGAGATAATATAATTACGAGACGGGTATAAAAGCGACCAGAAATTAAACAGAAATGCCAGTTGGTCGAAGACAGAAAAGTGATATTTCAATGAAAGGGAGTAAGAGTGAATTTAACTTTAGGGCTAACAAAGTCATTTTGAATGTAGCGTATCAAAAAGAGACATCTCCCGTTGGTAGATTTATCCCTGCACAAGATTCAAGTTGAAATTGAAAAGTATGCAGAGTAAAAAATTATTTTAAGGGGAGTAAATTGAAATTGTTTCGTTAAAGTGTGTAATAAAAGAAGTGTAATAGTGATAATTTCGAAAAAATACTATTGTGTTGGGTTGTTCGATTTGCTTAATCAAAGGACACTAAGGAGTCAGGCAGTGACACTGACTTACACAACATACCCAACAATTGTCTTTGTTCCCACTGGGATAAAACAAAATTTTGTATATTTATTTTTTTAATAAATTAAAAAAATGAATCTTTCGGCACATTAACGAAAACAATAAACTAAAACTTATGTATATGAGTTTTTTGGTAATAGGTATCTGTGTATTTTTGTTACTGCGTCTGTTGGGTTTCATTAGGAATCAGTAAAACGACAATAGGAAATATATGGAGTTTTCAGAAAATAAATAAAATTATTAATAGAATTTAATTATTGGTATAAATAAAAATAAACTATTAATATTTACTAATATTAGAAATAAAATAAAAATAATAATTAACCCTGCACCTTCGACAAAGAAGAGTCGGGAAACATATAAAGTCACCAATGATAGCACCGACAATTGGTGACAGCCAAACTTTCAGGGTGCATTGCAATGGCCTTAATTTTCTTATTGATTCAGGTTCAATAATTTTATTGTTACCGAATTACCTATACAAAAAGACAAAAACTGAAACCGCGAATTTGTGCGCAGCAAACGGCAGCCCAATTAAAACGTTCGGAAAGCAAAACATTAACATCACCATCAACAACACACAATACAATTGGCAATTCACTATCGCCGAAGTCAAACAAGCCATTTTAGGAGCAGATTTCCTCTCAAAATTCAATCTACTAGTCGACTGTAAGAATGGAAAAGTCATACCAAACAATTTAAATAACATACACCACAAAATTAAACAATCTAAAAAACAAATCAAATGTGACATCAGAGTAATAAAAGCCCAACATGATGAAACAAAAACAAACTGGCATATACCTAATGAAATCACAAAACTGATACAAAATGTACCAAATAGAACTAATAAACTAGAGGCAAACAATAACACATAATGCATAACCGAACACATAATAATTAGCAACGGAAACCCAGTCCATGCAAACGTCAGACAATTAGACAAAAATAAACTCGAAACAACTAAGAAAATATTCGACGAACTACTAGAAAACCAAATCGACAAACACTCAAACTCAAACTGGTCATCAGCTCTCATGCTTAAAGAAAAGGCAAACAGCGAATGGCGAGCCTGTGGAGACTACAGAGCATTAAACAATATCACAACAGCCGACAAATACCCAATTCCAATAATAAACGACATCATTAACCGATTTAGCCAACCCAAAATTTTCAGCAAAATAGACTTAGAAAAAGTCTATCATCAAATTCCTGTCAGAACGGAAGACATAAAGAAAACAGCAATCATCACACCCATAGGACTTTTCGAATATAACAAAATGCCTTTTGGATTAAAAAATGCAGCAGCCACTTTCCAATGCCTCATGGACCAAATATTTCGAAATCAACAAAACACAGTCGCATACCTAGACGACATCCTGATAGCATCAGCAAACAAAACAGAACATATACAAAATATCAAAAACGTGTTCAAAATATTAAACAAACATGAACTAAAAATTAATATTAAAAAATGTGAATTTTTGAAAACAGAAATAAAATTTTTGGGGCATCTGTTAAACGAAAACGGAACAAAACCATTAGACGACAAAATCAAACAAATCAAAAACTATCCGTTACCCAAAATAACAAAAGAGCTAAGACGTTTCCTTGGCATGATCAACTTCTATCACAAATACATACCAAAATGTAGTGAAATGCTAGCCCCTCTCAACGAACTGAACAAAATAAAGAGAAACATCAAAATAAATTTGAACGAAAAACTAATAACAGCTTATGAACAGGCAAAAGAAAACCTGAAAAACGCAAGCATCTTAGGCTATCCCAACCAAGAATTACCATATATAGTCAACACAGACTGTTCGGGATTAGCAATGGGCGGAACGATATTCCAAGAAGAAAACAACGAAAAAATACCAATAGCCTTCTTCTCAAAGAAACTTAAAATTCACCAAATGAGATACTCCACTTTCGACAGGGAGTTATTAGCGCTACATGATACAATCAGACAATTCCAATACCTATTGGAAGGAAAGGAATTTGAAGTGTATACTGATCATAAACCCTCAATAAACGCAGTGAACATGGAAAACCCTTCACCGAGACAAATAAGACAATTAAACTATATATTGAAAAACACAGAAATCGGGAATTTAAAGAAACGTATTGATCTGATGGAAGGGACGTGGTTCGCCCCGCCACAAATGAAGGAGGCAAATCGGAAAATCTTACGTTTGGAATATTGTCGAGATAGTTTGCTGGAAGAAAATAGAAGCCAGCGACTCACAATCAGAGCCCAGTCGGAAACGCAACATCACATTTACTCCAAATCCGAGTTACGAAAGCGTGTCTTCAAATATCATATTTCCGATAGGGACAACATTTTCTCAATCCATCATTGGACCGACGATCCCAGGGTACCTAAAAAGTCTTCTTGTCTTAACCACCGAGCCGAATCATCATCTTCACCGACTCCAGATGTCCTATATGTCGGGAGGAGTACGACTCTGGCCAAGGCACTGGTACCTGTCACTCCCCCCACCAGTTCCTAGTGCCTTGCCATCGACTTCTTTCCTAATTTTCCGATCAAAACGAAAGCGTCTCACCGCCTGGAGCAATCCAAGCGGAAAAGGGACGAACTAGCTACTGTCGAAGCCGGACTGTTTTCAGTCCCTGCTCTCCACCAAGCCTAGACCAGATTCGGTTCGAGCGGCAATAGATCCACCTCCTTACAAGATCATACCGGCAACAAACACTCCGTGGGTTATGGTTCCGCAACTGGAGATTGATATCAACAATCTAATACGTGAAACCGAGAGCAGTGAGTTTTGGCCAACCAAATTGAACCAGACATGCGAGTAAACTCTGTACTATCTCCATACCTCAATTCGACGTCAAGCAATGAAAATCCCCAATCCTATAGACTCATTCAGTATTCTGACACGCTTCCACACATTTGATTGTATTGTGCTTTTTCGGACAAACTTATGAGTGACAATTTCCTTCTTTATGTTTATGATGTATTGATGTAATCTCAAAGTTTTATGTATTTTTCCAGTTTCTATTTCTTAAAATAAAATGATATTGTTCGGTGACCTGTTTTCCGCTATCAACCAGATAGCTACAACTTACTAACTGGTACTTAAAATCATTTACTAACAACTAAATACTATCTACCAAATACCACGTACTTATAACCAGCTAACAACTAGATACCAAACAACTATCTACTAACAGATAAGTGCCAATAACTAGTTACTAACAACTAAGTACTAACAACTAAACACTATCAACAAAGTACCAACAACTAGGTACTATCAACTGGGCATTATCAACCTACAAACAGATAACACCAAATTTTCAAATAAATTTCAAATATATTTAACCATCATAGTCCTTTATAAAATTAACAGGTTTCTTTGCTTAAGATTTTCAATATTTAAAAGTTTATCGAATTGTACACTGTTTAAGGAGAAATTGAAAGTTGCATGGAAATATTCTTAGAAAATATTATTATTGAAAAATCATTTAGTCAAATTCAATATCATTACAAAGTCATCATCAAAATTAAATAATTTATCCTATCACTTGATTATTGTAAAAACTTTAATTATTAACCTAATTGTCATTAAAAATAATTTTTATTTAAAATTAAATTAAAAAACAAGATACAGCAAATTATCAAGAAATTAATCAAATTTATCTTAGAATTAACATTAAAACCTTAAATTTTTAAATATTTTTTCAATCATCATGAAATTCACAAAAATGATAGAAATTCACTTGAATATTTACTAAATCCCGCTAGCATAAACTCTAAAAAATTACTAGTGAATGCATTTAACACCAAATTTGCCTAAATAATCATTCGAATAAAATCATTAAAACTGAAGATAACTTACTGAAATTTATCATTAAATTCCTTTTAAATTATCACAAATAAAAATAGGAACTTTGATTAAAAAATATTATTCTAAAGTGGTAAGCAATTGTAGGATAAAATGAAAAGAGAATTATTCTTTGATAAACTTTGATAAAATTAACAGTGAAATTAACAATAAGTGGTAGAATTATTATATTTATTTTTCACTAATTATTATCTAATCACTTATATACACCCCACAAGTATTTTTTTTAAATCAACAAATTTACTAAATAGTTTTATTAATACTTAATATATCTCTACTCTTATCCATCTTCTTCTCATCAAAAACATTTCAATAACACTTCTCAGGGTATTTTTTTCCTTTAGATTTAGCAATTATATTTCCCCTAGTACCATTAATGAATAATACCAATAGCCAGTGACTAATAACCAGTTAACCAAATGAAAATATGCATTGAAAATGTCCATAGAAAAATGGCCTCTATAATATAGTAATTAACTATAATATACAAGCAAATAATTATTATAAATTTCAATCTAGAAATTTACTAATTAAAAAGTGCAAAGATTTTGAACCTCCGATAAAAATTAAAAAGGTATTTCTAAATACTTATATTAATGATTACATAACATTCTTATATTTTAGATAAGGTAGTATTCTCTGCTGGTGTGTGTCATTTTTCGTCGATTTATTCTTTGTTTTAATGCTTTATAATATATTTCATGTACAAACTTCTTGCTTTTTCTAATTTTATTATTTTTTTTTACTTGTTAGTACTTTCATTTTATTCGGTGTTTCATAATAATTTTAGATATTTTTTGTACGTTTTATGTGCTATGTGAGTCGTCTCAGTTGATAATTTACTTAATTAATTAAAACAATCAAAAAGAATTAGAAAAAAAGATTTGATCCTTAGCCCAACAATACCATTAAATATGTGTTTTATTAGGAGTTTGTTGATTTGATACCTTCAAACACAAATGAAGTCAGAAACGAATTCAAAAATATCCTAATCATTAATTAATATAAAAGCACAGCAATATATATGCTAAAAACAAGCTGATACATTAGCTACTGTAAAATTCGAATCATTCAAAATAAAAATGTCAAGGGAAAAAACGTTTGTAACGTACTACTATAGGAAGGTAATGCGACCTAAGAGCTGTAGAAATTGATTTCATATGAATGTTTTGATTATAGTTGACATTCGAAATCCAATATCGGTTGAAGATTGCATTTTGAGCTTCCAATGTTGCTAGAGAAATCAAAGTTCCAACTCATATTTGCCATAATTTTAACTTTATACCTTCAGGGTTTCGAAATATATTTCATTGGGAATCGAAGTTGAAAATTGTAGTTATTATTAGAGACAATTATAAAACAATATTGCTAATCACTTTATTTAAAATATGAAAATATTTTTTAATTTTAATTTTTTATATGAGAAATAAAAAACAATAAATTTAATTAAATAATAATTCATAAGTTTGTTTAAAAATATTAAATATCATTTAAATTATCCGTTTTATATTTAAGTATAAAATTTGTGAAAAGTGTGCATAAAGCACTTTTATAAAGGCCTAAATTTTCTATCATGTCATTTATATCAATTCCACTGAATTCCGATTTTTCTTATGAAAATCTTCCATATGGGATATTTTCAAGGAAAAATGAGCATGTTAAATATATTGGGATAGCCATAGGAGAACAAATTTTGGATTTATCAAAAATTAAACATCTATTTAATGGACCTTATTTGAAAGATAATCAAAGCATATTTGCAGAGCATTCATTAAATAAAATAATGTCAATGGGTGAAAAGGTTTGGAATGAAGTAAGATCTACTGTTCAATTATTGCTCTCAAAAGATTGTCCAACATTGCGAGATGATGATCAACTAAGGAAAATGTAATTTTATTTAGACATTTTATGGTTATTGTAAATTTTAAGAGCATTTGTTCTAATGGATGAGGCAAAAATGCACTTGCCAGCTGATATCGGTGATTATACCGATTTCTATTCCAGCAAAGATCATGCAATGAATGTCGGCATAATGTTCCGTGGCAAAGAAAAATGCTTTGATGCCGAATTGGACATGGATGCCAATTGGGTATCACGGACGTTCCAGCTCAATTGTCGTGTCTGGTACCCCGATTCGCCGGCCATGTGGCCAAACAAAGGCCGACCAAGACGACAACCCAACGTTTGGGCCGTGTAAAATGCTGGACTTTGAGCTCGAAATGGCATTCTTTACCGGTATTGTTTACATTTCACATTTGGAGTTTATTTCATGTCAAATTTGGCTGGTGAACATGGATGACCTTTGGCCTATGGCGAGGGATTTGTTTATGTGACTGCTTCGGTGCTGCACTTTCACTGGGGATACCAATCAATAATATTGATAATAATTGATTCTTTAATTTATATAATCAATAATAATAATTGTAATTAATTAATATAATCAATAATAATTGTAATTAATTAATATAATCAATAATAATAATTGTGATTAATTAATTAATATAATCAATAATAATGATTGTTATTAATTAATTAATATAATCAATAATAATAATTGTAATTAATTAATATAATCAATAATAATTGTAATTAATTAATATAATCAATAATAATAATTGTGATTAATTAATTAATATAATCAATAATAATAATTTTAATTAATTAATATAATCAAAATTAATAATTGTACTTAATTAATATAATCAATAATAATTGTAATTAATTAATATAATCAATAATAATAATTGTGATTAATTAATTAATATAATCAATAATAATAATTGTAATTAATTAATATAATCAATAATAATGATTGTTATTAATTAATATAATCAATAATAATAATTGTAATTAATTAATATAATCAATAATAATAATTGTTATTAATTAATATAATCAATAATAATAATTGTAATTAATTAATATAATCAATAATAATAATTGTAATTAATTAATATAATCAATAATAATGATTGTTATTAATTAATATAATCAATAATAATAATTGTAATTAATGAATATAATCAATAATAATAATTGTAATTAATGAATATAATCAATAATAATAATTGTAATTAATTAATATAATCAATAATAATGATTGTTATTAATTAATATAATCAATAATAATAATTGTAATTAATTAATTAATATAATCAATAATAATAATTGTAATTAATTAATATAATCAATAATAATGATTGTTATTAATGAATATAATCAATAATAATAATTGTAATTAATGAATATAATCAATAATAATGATTGTTATTAATTAATATAATCAATAATAATAATTGTAATTAATTTATATAATCAATAATAATGATTGTTATTAATTAATATAATCAATAATAATAATTGTAATTAATTAATTAATATAATCAATAATAATGATTGTTATTAATTAATATAATCAATAATAATAATTGTAATTAATTAATTAATATAATCAATAATAATAATTGTAATTAATTAATATAATCAAAATTAATACTTGTAATTAATTAATATAATCAATAATAATGATTGTTATTAATTAATATAATCAATAATAATAACCAAGATTTAACAAATTTAAAAATCAAATAAAATTTGGAAAATTGAATAAATTTATTCAGAATTGAATATTGAAATTTTATTTGTATAAATATTTTAATTTTGTTTGAATTGATATTTTTTATAACATAATCTGTGAGAATAAAAATTTAATCAGAAAGCAAGCAGAGAGTGAGAGATTTGTTAATTTTTGTTTTGGAGTGAAAATGGCATATTTTAAGTCGAAATATTTTATGAATAAATTCTGTGAAAATGGCTTTGCTAATTATACGTGCTTAAAATCAGCCCTTCCCTACTTGATAAAGGAAAGCGCAAATAAAAATGAAAGACAGAAAATGCACCAAATTAGAGAAAATTCAAAGCATCAAACGATATTCAATTAAATGGCTTCAATACAATGAAATTGAAAGACTTGAATCTTATCCGGAGGGAATAAAAGATTGTATCAATCAAAAGAAAAAATATTTCTAATTGTAAATGTTATTTTTACACTAATCCTAACCATACAAATCCCAGTCAGTGGGTAAGCTATCAATTTCAATAATAGGGAAAGTAAAGACACGCAAAGTAGAGAATTGTCAGACACCTAAAAATATGCTTCTGAATAATGTAGCATACAGCATTCTGTCCAATTCATGTGAAAATATACACACTGGAAGTACGTGCAGAGAGATACATCAAAGAGGTAAAAAGTACCTAGATCCTGGTGGCAATCCGTCAGTTATCAAATATCTACAAGTTTACCGACCAAGACAAAAAGAAGGAAAAAATTCCCTGTCAAAATTATATTCAATGACAATGATTAAAACAATTTTAGGTTCAAAGAGGTCATATTATCAAGTCCGAATGATAGGCAATCAATACGAAGGAGGAATTCATTGAAATCTCCGACTTGATATTCAGTTAACATTAGTGAAATGAAGCGTTTTATCAGAACAGTAAAAGAATAACAAATTAAAACAAACATTCATTGTCTGGAGTTTATTCATTTAATTTCCGTGGGGAATTTTGTGAGTTTATAAAGAAATGTTGAATATTGAAAAATTAATTTTACTGGAGCTTTCTCAAATTTTAATAAAGAAATTAAATTATGATCCAATCAAAAGGCAGATAATTCGAATTAAAAAGATCAAAATCTTCAAATTATTTTCTTGTGCAGATTGAAGAAAATTATCATAGTCAAAATTTCTCATATTTTGTTTTAAATAAACATGGAAGGCTTATCATATCTTTTATTAATTATTTTTGTGAATTTCACTTCTAATAGGAAACTGTCGTTTTATATGATTAATAATAAATAAATATTAATTGTTGGTGAATTTTAGTTATAAGATTGCACCAAATTCATGGAAAGTATGCAATATGTACTTCGGTTTGATCTCGTTTATCAGTTTACATGTAATGGATGTAATGCCACATACATTGGAGAGGCTTCCCGTCATCTCTGTATTCGAGCTCGAGAGCATTGTAGACCGAAGGCTTTGACCCATATTAGTGAGCACAATAAGGGCTGTAAGATTAAAATAGGAATGTCTGATTTTAAAATTTTATTAAAAAATTTCGATAATTATTGGGAACGTGTGATTTGTGAGGCGTTGTTGATAAAATCATTGAATCCGTAAATTAATGTGAAGAATGCAGTGAATATATATATATATATATATATATATATATATATATATATATATATATATATGGATTGTTGTTGTTAAATTCAATAATTATTAAATTGGATAATTTTAAATTTCATTTTTAGTTGCTATATTTAAAAAATGGTTTTTTGTTTAAATTATAATTTTTAAAGAATTAAATAATTTTTATTAACAAAATGATACAATTAATAAATTTGTTCAAAAATCTATAATTTCTATATTTATTATATCCTACCTGATGATGATAGGAAAGCTATCGAACAATATCGTAAACTGAATGTTTGAGTGGCGCTTTCTTATAATTAAGTCGTTACCGTGCATGTTTAACTTTTTTATTAAATAAAAGTAACGATATATTATTTAAATAGGACCCGGTAACGAATTAGGTCGTCCAATCACAATTGAGGAAGCGGAAAAGCACATATTCGGTGTTGTTCTTATGAATGATTGGTCCGCTCGTGACATTCAAAAATGGGAATATGTGCCTCTTGGTCCTTTTTTGGGGAAAAGTTTCGGTACAACGATTTCTCCCTGGGTCGTGCCTATTGCCGCTTTGAAGCCATTCCTTCTAGCCAGTAATCCCCCTCATGACCATGAACCATTGCCATATTTGAAAGACAAGTATCCATTCACATTCGATATCAATCTCGAAGTTTTAATCAAACCGAAACAGTTGACCCAGCCAGTTAGCGTGTCGAAGTCCAATAGCAAATATTTATATTGGACAATGAAACAACAGTTAGTGCATCACACCGTTAACGGTTGCAATATCCGACCGGGAGATTTGCTGGCTTCTGGTACAATATCCGGTTTGTGACTGATTTTGCCTGTATTAATGATGAGGTTTGTTGTATGTGCAGGGCCAGATTCCAGCAGCTACGGATCGATGCTTGAGTTGTGTTGGAAAGGAACGAAAACTATTGAATTGGCTGACGATTGTAGCAGGAAATTCTTACAAGATTATGATGAAGTCATTGTTAGAGGCCATGCAGAAAATGAAAATGGGATCAGAGTTGGTTTCGGTGACTGCTCGGGAGTGGTTTTGCCAGTTTTGCCGGATAATTAGAATAAAATTCATTTATGGTCTTAGGATTCTTTTTATTATAATAGATTTGTCTTCTTTATAGAATTTGTTGTTTTAATTAGTTTGTGTTAAATGTATTTCTTATGCTAATTTCTCATCCTCGAAATGGGGAGTGCCAAAAATTCGTATTAAATAAATAAAACTTTTGATTTGTAGTTTGAAAAGAAATGAGAATGAATAGAATTTATCAATAATAGTAACGCAACGGGTCATCCAATCACAATCAAGGAAGCAGAAAACCGCATATTCGGTGTTGTCCTTATGACTGATTGGTTCGCTCGTAGAAAATTGATTAATAAATAAAAAGATAAAAATGTATTTATATTGCAAAACTAATAAAGATTTTGAATGTAAAATAATAATATTATATTAAACTAGATAAGAAAAATTGACATTTTATCATAACTTTTATCTTTAATTAATAACGTCACGTTTTAATTTACATATTGTGTGAAAATTGATTTTTCTCTTTATAATTAATGCATAATTTATTCAATATTCCTAAATAGTTCTTTTAAATGGTTTCATTTTTCTAAATGTAATATTTCAAAAATATATTTGTTTAAATAATTCTTTTTGACATATTTAATGTTAGAAATTATTTTAAATTTCAAGAAATGTTTTGAGATTTTCACTTAATTTAACCGTTATTATTGTTGGATAAAAAATTTAAATTAATAATAATAATTATACTCATTGGAACGAAACCTTAGTGATTTTTACAGGACTATTTACAAGTTTACGAAACAATTTGACCAGAAACATATTAATCACATTGCAATTTATCATGTACAATCATACAATTTATATGATAATATTTCATTTATTCCTCGTCACTTATGCTTACAAACTATTTTAGAGCATTTATTCTAATGAATAAGGCAGAAATGCATTTGACAGCTGACAATGATAAAGCAAAGCCAAAAATTTGTGTTGCATAGAATTAATTTTTGATTTTTTTTAATTAAATATCATCAAGGTGAGAAACAAAATAAAAGATTTTGCTGGTAATTTAAAATTGAAATATTATTTTAAATTTGTTTGGATACATTTATTTTATTTTATTATATTTTAAAACAAAGAAATTTTGATTATTGTATAATCGGATTGTGTAATATTATATATTGAGTACGCAGTTTGAGGGGATATAGGACTGTGTATTTGTGCGTTTGGTTCGTGTGGTCAATGCTAGTGCTCCAGTAAAAATTGGTCGTATGCAGCTTCAACTTTACACGAATTATTCCATAGATATATATGCAATCAGCCGCGATTATCAGATGATAACGTATGATTTGTCCTAAATATTTAACATTCTTCCTTAAAAATTGACACTTATCAGCACCCATTTTTTATTCAGATTTTTTTATATTTTTTCTAATCGCTCATTACACTCTTTTTTTAAATTCAGACAAATATTAGAATTTTGTCAAGATAAAAAACGCAGCCTGTCACATTTCAAAACAATATTCATTAATTTCTGAAATATAGATGGTGTCAAACTTAATCCAAACGGCATACGATTACATTTAAATTGTCCATGCATTATGGAGAATGCTCTCTTTTCTTTGATCGAATCTCCTAATTACACTTGATAATAATCACTTCCTAATTCAACTGTTGAAAATTATTTTGCTCCTTCGACTTCTGACCCCAGCTTCCAAATGTTATTCAATCAT